>QFDT01002711.1:2152-12866 GCA_003315915.1 Macrolepiota dolichaula | reverse complement strand
TTAGATGTGCGGTAGTGCTAATGGCCATTGGACTTCATGGATGATGCGATTGCGGGTTTGCTGGAAATGCCTTAATCGCGAAGACCTGTGAGAAGTTATCATTATTCTGGTTTGGGGAAATTGCTCAACCTGATCTCCGACAGTTTCATGGGGTACTATGATGAGCGTTTGTCTACGTATCGTTCCTGCATTCCATCTATACGTGCAAGTCAGTTGTATTGGGTTTATGCCTCCTTCAGCCAGGGACCGAACTGACCCTTGCTAAATACAGAGGGCAGAAGCTTTTGCTTGAAGGCCGACTATCTGGAGTTATCCGCGGAACGTTCGTGTGATGAAGCCGGCGCTCTCCATGCTCAACAGATAGACTTGCTACACAAGAGGGTCTTGGTCAGTCTCTTATGCTATTACTGGATCTTGCTTTGATTCACACCCACGTAGGGACTTCAAGCTTACGAAAAATGGGTGATGCATCGTTCGGATGACCGCAAAGAGGCGTTGGACCGGTTGAGGTTGGAACGGAAGACTGCGTATGTTTTGAAACTATTACAAGGCTACATCCTAACACATATCAACCTCACAGAATCCTCAAGAAATTAGCTGAGATAGGCAAGACAATTATTGTTTTGAGAGGAAATGAACATAATTGACGCATTACCTAGGTTGGAAGGAATCCGAAATAGAAGAGATTACCGAGGGCAATGTCACCGACAACTTGTCAAGTGCTACGAGGGCGAAGAAGCTCACCGCTGGCGGTATGGTAGTGTTCCAAAATCAACGACAGGATGATACTGACGATGACACCAGAGTGGACGGAACTTCGACCTACAATAGTCAAGCATCTAAAAGAACTTAGAGAGAAGAAGCTCATGCAACAAATGCGAGCAATGATGCGAAAACGCTGGGAGGTGTTTTGCCGGCAGTTTGAGCTATGGGAAAAGGATCAGACACTGGATAAGTGTTGGAGGCCGTACGCCCTAGACCTCGTAGTTCTCGAGCCATTCAGGACCATCGTCTTCACTCCGAGTCTTGACGATGACGGCGATTTCCCTCTCGATAAGATCGATTGCGTTGCCCAGGAATGGATTCATAAACGGGACGATTTTGTGTTGTCTCTGCTACCACAAGACGTACAGGTTATGGTTAGGAATGGCGAGCATAGCACAGGTAAAACATTGTTACCTCTGGCATTCCCGCATTTCGAAACGACAGGTCACTTCGAACATTATACGATTAAGGAGATTTGTAAGGAGCGACAATCATTCCGATATCACACCTCGTGCCCTGATCATGACGGAGATTTGGATCGCCTGGTGGACGGCCTCGAGAGATACAATCAGCCTTGGTTTTGGGGTATCCATAGTTCCAGGTTCTCTATCAAAATTTCTGAAGTAGCCAAAGAGGTCATCAAACTTTTTGGACTGGACGAAGCAACAGCTACTATATCACAAATGAATAATTGCAGGAAGAAATTTGTTTGTACTTGCAGACATTACAGGTGTTGGGATGGTTGGCGAACAATCATTGTATGTTCACTTGTCTATTGGGAAAGCGAATCAATTTTACTCATTCATAAAGGAACACGAGATACATCAACATGCTCGTGATGACAGACCTTTCGCGGAAAGATGGTCCGAAGTGGTGTCTGACGAACCTCACGTTTGAGAGGCCTTCTCAATTTTCTCCATCGTACTTTATTCAGTTTTGATAGTAATAATGATCTTTTGTCGTTTACAACACGGTAGCTCACAAGGAGCTGGAGTGAAGATGTGTCCGAGAACCTGTCCGGTTTTATCTATGAGTCTCCCGCCCGTGATGTCCGTTAGGAGGTGGAGAAGGTTGTTTACCCAAGCACTGGATGGTTGTCGTATGTTTGTTGTCATCAGTAACTGAAGTATTATTTTTCTCCCATGCACTACGGCTGGCTGCTTTCTCCCTACAACGACCATAGCTTCCCGTCGCTCTGAGAGAAACAAACAGAAGCGTGCTCCCTCAGCTGATCCACCGTTCGAGCTAGGGAATGAATCAATACTTGCTAAATACAGAGGGCAGAAGTTTTTCTCGAAGACCGACTAATTGGAATTATCCGCGGAACGTTCGTATGATGAAGCGAACGCTCTCCATGCTCAAAATATAATCTTGATGCACAAGAAAACTTCAGTCAGTCTCTTCTGACATCACTGGAATTTGTTTTGATTTATTCTCACGTAGGGAATCCGAGCCTACGAAAAATGGGTGATGTACCGTTCGGATGATCGCAAAGAGGTCTTGGACCGGTTACGGTTGGAAAGGAAGACTGCGTATATATTTGATAACGTTGCGAGGTTGCATCCTAACACACATCCAACCTCATAGAACTCTCAACGAGTTAACCAAGATAAGTAAGTTATGTATTGTTTGAGGAGGCGTCGGTTGAAATTGGTACTTCTGTGATACCAAGGCAATGAGATGCCATGGAGAATTAGCATTCGGCCTTGACGTTGATCACTGATCATCTGATTTGCACGCAGATGATCAATAGGCGCTTGAGCGCTGTGTAACACTCTCACCACCTACCATGTACATATTCATCGACCTGTTGGTTGACCCACTTATTAACCGTGTCGGGCGTTTCATACGCCGTGGCGATCCTTCTTATCAAGACGATCAGTGTCAACCACCACAGGGTTTCGGTCGCCAAATAGAAATAGGTGGGCTGTAGACGTAGTCGCTACTGCCATTAACTAAACGGTGGCGGCCTCTAGGTTCACAGGGACCAAACAGGGCGCTCTATTCGTCGGAGTTCTTGGACCACTCAAGCCTTTTCACGATCACCAATCCAACCATGATTAAGAACTTGAATATATTTTCGTTGGGAAAACCAGGTATGCCCCCTGTCGATAGCCTTTGGACCCTTCGACTCAAAGTCACTGCAGTGCTGGAGCATCTTCCACCGTACACTGAACCCGGTGCCGCAATGGATTCTTCCGCACGAGACCCACCTCCCAGGTGCCATCCAGGAACACGCGTCAAGATTGGGGCCAAGCTTCAGGCCTGGCTGAACAACGTTAAACGACGGTGGAACATAGTGTGGCTCCATGGCCCAGCTGGTACCGGGAAGTCTGCCGTCGCACAGACCTTTGCAGAATACTGCTATGAGAGGGGTCGTTTGGGTGCCGCCTTCTTCTTCTCGAGGCCAAATGAACGCAACAGACCCGAGACTGTCATTCCCACACTTGCATATCAACTTGCTTCCCACTGCCGTGCTTTCAATGTAGCTCTGTCGAGACAAATTGCCAGTGACCCCCAGTGGATGACGAAGGCGCCGCACACACAGTTAAGGAACCTCCTTATTGACCCTCTTTTGACATTACAAAGGGATGAGTGGAGTCGCATCAAGGAGCCTTTCGTGATCATTCTCGATGGTCTTGACGAATGCAAAGGAGAGCGTTCCCAGGCCCAACTCATCAACATGATCAGTGATGCCGCCAATTCAAAGGATCTGCCCTTGCTCTGGTTTATCTGCAGTAGACCAGAAGCGCACCTTCAGTATTCATTCTCGAAGGTTGTGTATTGCAAACGCGAGGAGCTCCTCACCGACCAAGAATGCAAGGACGATGTTGATCTGTATCTACGTGACGAGCTGGCAAGGATCAGGGACGAGTACGCAGACATCGTGCCCCCATTGTGGCCATCCGAGGACCAGCTCTCTGATCTTTCCTGGTTCAGCTCTGGTCTCTTTGTTTTTGCATACACTGGTATCAAGTACATCGGTGGTCGCACATACGCAAACCCGGTCAAACAACTGAAAAAACTCTTGTCGGTCTTAAAGAGTGCAGAAACCGTTTGGGCCAATAATCCCCTGGCAAATCTAGACCTCCTCTACAGTCAGATCCTCACTGATGTACCCGAAGAATATTCCCCCACAATCTGGCTTGTCCTAGCTTACTCCATTCATATCCCGAGACACCCTCAACTTTATAACGTACCCGCGCAGGTGGTGTGTAACTTTCTGCGCCTTGAACAAAGCAGTTTTTACAACGCTTTATGGAAGCTCCATTCCGTTATTGTTGTACCACCCCCCGAGAAAGCTTCTCAAGTGCCATTACGTTTCAATCATGCGTCATTTGCAGAGTTTCTCTTTGATCTGCATCGCTCCGGGAGGTTCACTGCTCAGAAGCGAAAGGCATGGATTGATATTGCAAAATTAGCTCTATTTTGGCAGAGTGTTTATATTCAGCACTTCCCCGACAACCCAGATGGTGAGTCACCAGGATGTTGTAGCAACGACTTCTCTCATGGTTTCCCAGGATCCGTATTGGCCCATCAAAAAGCCTGGTATACGAGATTGCCGCATTTGAGTTGGGTCTCACCAGACAACGAGAAGCACATTTCCATCGGCGTTGCGAATGTGTCCATTGACTGTGGATTTGCATTCCATCTCCTGTCTAATGAAAAAGATGAAGATCTCTCCTTCCGCATTCGCGATTTAGATTTCAGATACATGTCACGTTTCTACTTTCCAGAGCTTGCAGACTGGTTGTACAGACAGGTGAGGTGTCCAATGATGATACTGAGCTGATATTGACCCCCTCGGGTACCCAGGATCCTTCAGACCCCATTGTGCGAACACAGCCATCCAATGAGCAGGATGTGCGACTATTGGAGTACCTTAGCACTATCACTGGCCAAGGTCGTGTGGATCTAGCGATATTTCCTTGGAAGCACCTGGGCCGGCGTTATTGGCATGATGGTCTTAACATGCCTCCTGAAACACGTGATCTGGCGGAAAGGCACAGGGCATACTTCTTCGTTGGGCATGGGGAAAAGACAATTATCGTTCTGGTCATTGGTATTCAAACCCAGATGTTTCCTTTCATCCTCAATCTCGACAAGGCACCATCCCTAGAGCAAATCATGTCCTATCAACAGTTGCTAGCAATACTCAAATGGAACGAAACACCCACCCAGGAGAAAGGGCTTTTGACGGAGAGCGGGACTAACGACCCTCTATCAAATCTGGACCGCACCTACGCTCAAATGTTTGCTGGTGTGCCTGAGGAGTATCTCTCCACAACACAGAAAATCCTGGCTTTTTTATATTGTATGAAAAAGGCGAACATTCCTAACCCACCCGCGCAAGTGCTTTGTAACTTTTTGTGCATCGACAAAATCACTTTCTACAGTGCTTTGCAAAAGCTCCATCCTGTCGTTGTTATACCAGCCCCAGAAAATGCATCCCACGTGACATTATCGATTCGGACTCTCAAGTCATTTAGGGACTTCGTCCTAGATGCCAATCGCTCGGGGAGGTTTGCAATCAATGAGCAAAAAGGATGGGTTGACCTTGTGACATCAGGTCTCATCTGGCACACCACTGATGCATTAGGCTTCCATACTAGCGACGGTGAGTTATTGAAGCAGATCGTGATTATGGCTTCCTTATGCACTCTCAGGGTGGGAATTTGACCAAGAGCACCGGCATGCGAGTTTACCCCGCCTGAGGTGGGTTTCATCAGCCAATGAAGCAATTATCTCCAAGGGCGTTGCAAACCTTGCCATTGACTGCTGGCGTGCATTTGGCTACTTGTCTGATGACAAGGACGAAACCCTCTCCTCCCACATCCGTGGTTTGGATTTCAGATACATGCACTCAGGCTGGTTGTGCTTCCCGGCACTCGCGAACTGGCTCTACGAACAGGTGAGGTTTTACCACTGAGGATATTATGAACTAATCTCCTTGTGCATACTCAGGATCCTTCGGACTCTATTGTGCGGTCAAGACCGCTCGACGGGTCGGACATACGGCTGCTGGTTTACATGAAAGCTGTGACCCACCAGGGGCATGCATATCCTGCGCCATTTCCTTGGGAATGGGTAGGTCGCTATATTTCATATGTTGAATTATAATCACAAGAATACTCACACGCGTCTTATAAGTGGTCTGGGGTGTACAGGATATACTTCTTTATTGGGCACGGGGAGAAGAGGATTATCATCTTGATCACTGCAAACCGTAATGGATACCATGTCCACACACTGAACCTAGACAAGGAACCGTCTCCGCAACACATCAAGGCATATCAGGACTTGCTTGTCGAGCTGAAATGGGATGAAACAGTCGGCTGGGAAGGAGAGGAGTCACCAACGGGGAGCGCAACTCTGGTGGCTCCAACCGACCTGCTGTATACTGAAATTCTCGCGAGTGTGCCACAGGAACACCTCCCCATAACCCAACAAATTCTCGCTTGTTTCATTTATCTTCCCACAGCGGGCGCGCATGATGGAATACCCGCACAAGTGCTTTGTAACTTTCTACGCATCAACAGGAGTACTTTTTACGGTGCCTTGCAGAAGCTTGATTCCGCCATTGCCATACCAGCCCCGGAGGATGCTGCTGAAGCACCGTTGCGTTTTCGCCATGCATCGTTTTTGGACTTTCTCCTGGATGCCAATCGCTCGGGGCAGTTTGCCATTGATGAGCAAAAGGCATGGGTCGATATCGCAAAATCAAGTCTCTTCTGGCAACGTATCGATGCAAGCTTTCATGTCAATGACGGTGAGTTGTGTCGGGACGGAATAAAGTAGTGGCTTTCTCATCGGTCTCCTAGAGTGGAACTTTGATCGCCAACATCGACATGCATGTTTGCCCCACCTGGAGTGGGTCTCGCCGGACGACGAAAACACTATCTCTGTGGATGTTGCCGATCTTGCTATATGTTGCTGGGATGTGTTTCTTCGCCTATCTGATGAAAGAAACGAAGATCTCTACTCCCGCGTCCGTGATCTTGATTTCAGATACGTCTCCTGTCGGTGTTGGTTGCAACTTGCGAACTGGATCTACACACAGGTGAGGTTTCACAATTCACCGATGAACACGTTACATACAGATTGTACATGTGCAGGATCCTTTGGACTCTTTTGTGCGTACGGAACCATCCAATGAACGGGACACGCAACTACTCGGGTACCTTAGAGTTGTGACTGGCCAGAGACGTGTGGATCCAGAGGAATTTCCACGAAAATATGTGAGTTGAAATTCACTTCACATCGGATCGTGATCTCAAGGATACTTCCAAGACGTATAACACGGCTGTTAGACGCCGCTCGTACTTTTTCATTGGGCATGGGGAATTGACTACCATTGTCCTGCTCACTTGTTATCGGTCCAAGCGATATGTGCACCCGCTTTCCAAGGAGCCTTCTCCGCAACAAATTCAAGAATATCAAGATTTACTTGTTTCACTTGGATGAATTGAAGAAGCCGACCAAACGTCAACTCGGAGTGGACAGCAAGGAGAAGGAAACAGAGCACAGCAAGTAGATAGGATATGGAAATTGCACTGGACAAGTCTATGGTTGTGGAGGAATATTACAAGTGTATATATCTAAAATCCTCGCCGGTAGATGATATAGTAGAATATATGACTACAGCATCCCAGTGCGAAAGTGTACCAATTGCATTACCAGACTCAAGTGTATGGAGACCGATCTGTCTTTTTATGTTCGATTGAGTGTCGTAAGTGAGGCAGAGAATTTGGTGTTGCCGACCAAATTTTTGTTTGAAGACCAACTACTTGGAGTTATTAGCGGAACGTTCGTATGATGAAGCGAACGCTCCTCATGTTTGAAAGATAGATTTGATGCTCAAGAGGGGACCTCAGTTTGTCTCTTCTGATATCGCTAGACCTTGTTTTGATTTACTCTCGCGTATGGGATCCAAGCTTACAAAAAATGAATGAGGCACCGATCGGATGTCCGCAAAGAGGTATTGAACTAGCTGAGGTTCGAACGGAAGACTGCGTATGTGCTTGATAACGTTGCGCGAGGCTGCATCCTAACACGTACCCGACCTCACAGAATTCTCAGCAACTTAGTCAAGATAGGTAAGTTACTCATTGTTTGAGGAGGTATTGGGTTGAATTAGTGCTTTGCTTAGGCTGGGAGGAATCCGGAACCGAGGGGATTACCGAGGGCAATGTCACTGACAACCTGCCAAGTTGTGCGAGGGCGAGGAAGCTCATGGCTAGCGGTATAGTAGCGCTTCAAAGACACAAAACGATACTGACGATGACAACAGAGTGGGCGGAACTCCAACCTACAATAATCAAGCGTCTAGAAGAACTCAGAGAGAAGAGGCGCATACAACAAATGCGAGCAATGATACAAAAACGTCGGAGGGTGTTCTGCAGGCATTTTGAGCTATGGGAAAAGGATCAAACACTGGATAAGTGTTGGAGGCCGTGCGCCCTAGACCTCGTTCTCGAGCCGTTCAGGTCTATCCTTTTCCCTTCGAGTCTCGGCGATGGTGGTGGTGACTTTCCTGTCGACGAAAGTGATCGCGTTGCCCAGGAATGGATTCAGAAGCGGGATAATTTTGTGTTGTCCCTTTTACCACAAGACATTCAGGCTATGTTCAAAAATAATAATCAACATAGCATCAGCAAAACGATATTGCAACCTCTGGTATTCCTGCACTTCAGGACGATAGATTGCTCTGAGGCGACAGACTGCTCCGAGGCGGCAGATTGCTCCGAACAATATATGACCAATGAGTCGCTAGCTTATGTTTGCACATATTGTTATAGGAGGACGCTATGACCGAGCAGGAACCTCGCTCGGCCATGCTAAAGAAAGGATCTATTAACGTACGAAGTAGGTGGATAGTCAGGGCTATTTGGTACTTGGAATTTTTTTTTTTTTTTTATAACCATTTTGTGCTTCGTAAATCAATAAAGGATGTTCTCGAATGTATCGCTGGAAAGTTGTGGACGACCATCGACCAAGGGCCTGAATAAGGTCCAATGGAACTTTGTTTTTTGCCAGGTGTGTTGCGCCGCCGGAGCGCAGAGAGTGACCAGTGTATTGACTAGGTACACACTGGTGGAGACGTCGTAGGAACCAGCTGCGGGTAGGCGGACAACCAGCTTGCGTTAGCCAAAGCCAGCCAGTAGGGCCGAAACGTGCATCACGTAGGAGCAGGTAGCGGGCCATAGCGAGAACAGGGTCTGCAGAAGTGTTTGAGCGGACCAGTCGAACTTCGTTACCCTTGTAGAAGCGGTCGGTTTTGGAGGCTGGGAGAGTAAACGTTACATAGTCAACCGAGATATTGACAGTGTCATGGCGGCATGTTTTCCGTCTCTCTATCAACCAGCAATCGTCAGGATCAACGAGTTCTCCCAGACGTAACAGTGCGGAAAAAGCTGTGGTCAAAAGTGCTACAAAAAGGGCGTCGTCGAGGGAAGTAGAGTTGGCGTAACGATGAGCAGAGTCGCGGATTTGTGAATGCGAAAGGGGTGGGGCCATTTTGACTGTCAGGTTTTTCAGGCGTTTACATCCTCGGAGGACTTGGGCAATGAAGGCCGAATCGCGGTTTGATTTAACCTCGGGGTAGTAGGGCTTCAAGTGGAAACATATGCCCGAGAGGTATGTTTCAACTGTTGAGGGCTTTACGAAGTCGCACATATAAACGATGTATTGCGCCAGCCGATGCTGGGTAGGAGAGGGGTCAAATGAGTGAATACGACAAAAGATGTAGTAGCTTTTGAGATGGGAGGCATAAGACAGGAGCGTTGTTTTATCACAAGAATGAATGAGAGCGTTGGAGATCATAGAGTCCAAACGCTCTTCTGGATACGCTGGGCGTAAGGCCCCACGTACCCCTCTAACCTCCATTTAACACGAATCCGCCCCCAGCATATCTCGAGGGGGTTGAATGGGGAGGATCCGTAAGTTTGGAGCTAATGTGCGAGCCCTCCTGATATCGCTCCGGGAGAGGGCATCGGCAACACCGTTTTCTACTCCGGGGACGTGGCATACTTGGAGCTCGTGATCGTTGGCCATGAGAAAAGATGCTACAAGTTTGAGGACTGTATTGTAGATCGGTCTTCCAGCTAGTGTGTTGAACATTGAGACGACAGTGAGACTGTCGGTGTGGATCAGGATCTTGCTGCCCCGCCGAAGGTCCACCGTCAGGATCGCTGTACCCACACAGAGGTGTTCCCTAATGTGGATCCACTCTGATGGCAGCTTCTCTGAGAACGCTCCATGGTAGCCAATGTTGAGAGCTGGGATCCATATGCCGAAGCCAGTCAAGGATGCGTTGCAATATGCTTCGAGAGTGGCATCGGTTGCTGGCCAGTCCTTAGCTTTGATTACGTGAATGCCGCCTAAGGTGTCGAGATGTGTTGCAGCCCAGGTCAAGTCTTTTGACACTGCAACGTTGACACGCACACGACCATTGGCACAGTTGAGGTCACGTGTCTTGTTGTAAACATTGGATAAACAGGGTCGAAGAAGTGGGAACACGTTCAACGCCCAATTGATCCATCCTGCCAGCCTCTGCCACTCTTGAAGATGAAATCGTCAAGCTTTCCCGCCAGGGGGAATGATGAAACACCAGAGTTTGTCACGCAGATCATCGATTTTTTCTTGAGGCAGTGTTAAAGTGAGGGCATTCGCATCGATTTCAACACCCAGGAAAGTGATTGTCTGGCCAGATATTTGCTTCTTCTCCTTGTGTGGGATGCCCAGCTTGTCCCACAGGTTCAACAAGTTCACTTGCGGGGCTGGCATTGTCTTTGGTGTATTGTAACCTGAATAAATCGCTGAGTTCTTTGTCAAGGCCACACTGTTATGGACCCAGGGACTCACGTCCTAGTTCCTGAGGGCCAGAACCTTCTTAGGGTTATCGCTGGGCACACCTCCGATTACAGGCTCACGCCTCTTCCCCCTGTCT
>QFDT01002706.1:0-14347 GCA_003315915.1 Macrolepiota dolichaula | reverse complement strand
ATCGGACTAAACAATTGGCGCACGATTTTCAAGCAGAAACAACGGACATAGAACCACACCGTGAGTATGTGTGATGCTGCCATAGAACGCTGATAGGTGGGGAGAGCCTGGGAGTTACCTCACGACGGGGTGGGACGCGAGAGACAATATCTGACGACCCGGTCACTGGAGCCAAAGATCTGGAGCAAGTGGTTCATGAGTCGGCCTGAACCACTTCTTTCGCCAACTTTATTTCCAGAGAGGGTCCCAGACACGCGATGTTCCCTCTATCAGCGGGAGTTCGTTACCAGAATTTCTTTCGCTGATTTATTTCAACATGATATATGGAGCACTCGCAGCTAAAGGGCGCATGAACATGTACCCATCGGTACCCATATTCCGAACCGAGTGAATGTGGCCGCCCCAGATTTATCATCGTACGCGGCCGTTTTCAGGAAAGACTTGACAAGTAACTCGGAAGGGATCAACGACATCGATCCCGTGCGGAGGTTTGAAGTCATGATGGCGACCGTCGCTTCGAAAAAAAATGTCTTTCGGGGCACCAGTGAAATATATAATTGAGCTTCTGGGCAAACTACTTGGAGAAAACGCGAGGGAAACTGGCTGGGGCGATGGGTCGCCCATGAGCACCGCTCACGGGGACGGTCGTGGCATTATCGTGATATTCACGCTGGGGTCTAAAGAACGAACTTCACCTAGAAGGGTAACTAACATGTGGAATGATAGCTCGTGCCTCCGAGGAATGGAACTCGATACATAGATATCGTACCGTTGCTTCGTGTTTTTCAATTGCACGTCGTAAGAGGCCCAAGGATATTGCGCAGCACCAATGACTCTTTACGACAGTGGACGTCCGTGCACCATTGAACGCAAATTATGAGATGGACTGGAAGGTGTCAAGTCAGTTAAGCTACATTCCAATTGACCAAAGCGTTGCCAATAGGTAGCGAAGAGGGAAGAGAGAAGAACCTTTGAATTCAGCCACTCACATGAGACTCCCACTTTCAATAGCTTGACAACGGTCATCACGAATAACGATACTATCGAATAGGGACTTAATATTACCGGTTAGCTCGGTAGAAGTGACACGCCGTTCCCGGAGAAACCTCGAAACTCAACAAGATTCCTGGATCTTTAGGTTGAGCGCAACGGATGTGCTGCAACTCGAGCTCTGGCCATCGTATCGTGTGAGATCCTATGATGAAAGGGATACACTGGGACACACTGAGTTCGAAACCTGACCCAAAAACAGTAAATTCTACCTGTCGTTACATCCCAGTTGTAGCTTGTGGCGTATACGTGACTATAACTCGAGGACTAACGCAAGTGCGGCGATGGACTCTACCATCCAGTTGCATTCAGGTCTTTCATAAGGTATCACAGAGGGTATTACATTACCTCTCGGCATTGCTGGTCTTCCATGCAAGTTGTTCAAACCTTCTGGAAGGTATTGCCGTCACCGTTCCACCCATCACATTTCATCGATACTGAAGGTAATGTGGCAAGCAAAGATGCGCCATTACCGACTATTGGTGACTGAGGAGATATAAAAGCCGTTCGTTTCAACGGTAGAAAGTCAGAACAGTCCTCAGCTACTAGTACTCGAATCAACACAATGCCTTCCACCGCGATCCCCGATACTCATGTTCGTGGTCTCCTACTCTATCGTCGCCCAGTGCTAATAAGACGCGTCTCAAATAGCCTCTCAGGCCCGGATTCTACTTCATTGACCTCCAGAACGGCCATGTCGTCGCCAATGAAGAAGTCCCTGCCGTTCGTGTTATCGATGGTGAACCCTCATCCATCGACAATAAATTCGTAAGAAACTCTAATTCATGATCCCCAAAACGCCCAGTTAAGCCACTGTGAACTTTTAGTGGTTCTTGACCTTCTCCGGCCGCGGTTACAATATTCAACACTGGGGCACCAAGAAATATGCCGCTGTTGATGAAGATGTCAGTTTTCACGTGCCTATGTAGCGTTTTCAACTGATTTTGGCTACAGGTGTCTGGAGCTGTAATTACTCTCTGTGAGAAACCTTACATCTGGAATATCCAACCAGACGGTGCAGGAATCAACCGTATCCTCGTCCCCGACAAGAACCTCTACTGGACCGAAGTTGACGTCTGGGGTTGGCGCTTGGTAAGTGCTTCTTGTGTGTTTGATGAGAGTTTCAACGATGATTGATTGATTGTATTATACAGTTCAAGCTCTGGGGCTCCGATGGTTCCGAAGACCAGAAGCTCACCTTTGACCCCATCTGGGTTGGTAAATAGTTGCGAAAGTCATCCAATAACTGTACCTGTGTTCCACTGTATGTGTCTGTACTTGAAGTGTTAAAGTGAATATGATGCAGAAAATTTGTGCGAGTGGGCAGCAGTCATTGAAGCTTGTAAAAGCGGGCTGGCGGTACCTAACTCGTCAACAATTCATTTCTTGCCCGAGAGGAAGGCGCGACCAAGTCCAATGATTGGGCAGCCTGAGGTGCATAAAGAAGGCAGTTTTTCCCCGACATTCCTCTTGTAGACACCAAGGACTGTTGCGGTTGCGGTTGAAAATAGCTCCAGCTGCGAGGGGGTTCGGGCGTGTCAGGTCGGAGGAGGATGCATCTCAGAAGGGATAATGAATGAAACACAACAGATTCGGTTCGACGACGTCAATACATACACATACGTCATTTAGAAGACAACAGATGAACTATTGCACTGACATGACATATCAAGGCATCCCGCCAAATACAAGCTCGTGCGCCCTGGGCGATACTTCATTTATAACGGTCCTGAAATAATTTCGGCATTTTATTTCTGGGACGACCTGAATACGCATAGTCTAGCTGAGGCGAGTCCAAAGTGTGGGTGTGTATATCGTCATCACCCACCAGAATCCAGAGGGATCTTCAAAGTTCAGGGACATGAACTACATGACTTTGCCCGACCTTCTGCTCCGTCATCTGTTTAATCGACCATTATTGCCCCTCATTTGGTGATACATGAGATCGAGTGGAAATAATGATGCAACGGATTGAAACATTATTCGGGTGGTGCGCAGCGACGCTCGTGGGTAGCCCCTTGTCAACAGGGGTTCTTCGGCAACTCAACACTTGACTCGAAAGTCTCCCTTGCTGCTGACCCGTACGCACGGGACAAAGGTCTGAAGTTGAAAGGCCGTGAGCTTTGAAATGGAGTGAGTTTCTGATAGAAGTGGCTTTAAACGAAGCTGATGAGAAAGGAGGCAAGGTCCCGATGTCGATTCACGCGACTCACCGGAGCTCTATTGGGAATACATTATATAGAAGAAAGCCTAGGGGAAGCAAAATGAATAAATCCACTTACACGGCCCCCGCCCGATCACCCCTCCCTACAAACTGAACACCTGTCGCGCCTTGATACCGATCACACCTCCACCTTTCCCATCCCATCCAGGTATAGCCGCCCTACACACCGGACACCGCGCAACATTCTCTCCAACACCCATTCCCATACCCATGTTTGCGCTCCTCTGCAGTGTCGTCTTGACCGCTGTAAATAGACAGGAACCGCAACAGACATGACCACAGGGTGTCAATGTTGCGTTACTCGGCGGGAAAAAGCAAATGGGACATGTGTATTCGGACAGAGGTTCCGCCTCCGGATCCTTCGGTTCTGCTTTAGTAGGGGGGCTAGGTGAGAGCGGCGCCTTGGCTTTGCCCTTCCCTTTGTCTTTGCCACGTATAGGTGATACTTCAACGATCTCGGGTTCGGGTGACGTTGAAGCTCGCTTGCGTTTCGCCGAGACCGTTCCTGGATCGATATTGGTCTCGTTTATGATCTTCATGAGACTCGCACTGCTCACGGAATTTGCGACGGTCTCTCTGAGATTTTGGCGGGATCGTTGGCTAGGAGACGACCCTACGATCACTATCTCATCGGGAGTAGCTGTGGTAGAAGAAATCGACGGTCTTGTCAAAGTGGCAGAAACGATCTCCACTTCGTCATTGGCAGGCGAGATTGCAGTGGGGGGAGGTGGCGTAGCGGATTGCCGTTGCGTGGAAGCTACGGATTCTGAGTGCGCAGGAGTAGTATTGGCTGGTGGGTCCGTGGCATTTGGAATGCGCAGAGTCCGCATTTCCTCACCATCAGAATCGTCGAGCTGGTCCAAGCCTTCTTCAGCATCGTATCCTTCTGAGTCCCGCCAGGCTGGTCTTGGTGCAGCAACTGTATATGAACCTGAAGAGGCCTCTCCAACTGGTCCAGTTTCCTGATTAACCGCCGTTCTCCGCCTCTTTCGTTCCCTTATCACAGCCCCATTGTTTTCTTCCGATTGTGAGACCATGAAAAGAAAACGTAGACAATACTTACCTGTATCATTTGAAAGCACAGAGCTATCTCTCGAGTGTGCCACAGACCCAGCGCGAGAATTTGTAGCCGACCGTGAACCCCGATTGGAAGATGCTTGAGAGCGCGTCAAGTGTGCACGAGGACGCAGAGTTCTAGATGTCAACGGTGCTGGTAGGGAGAATGAACCCGTAGATGGGGCCTCTGCTGGCGATTGGCGAGACGTTGAGGCTGAGGATACTTCCCCATTCCTTTTTGTGCGAGATTGCGCTGTTCTTGGCATGTGGAGGAGGAAAGTATCGTGGGAAAGGAATTAACATCAATCAAACCTCATTAGCACTCGCGCACATCCACGAAGTATTCACACATGCTGTATGGATAAATTACCCTGTGGCGGAAGGAAATCTTGCACGAGAAGCGACTTACCCCACTGTTCTACACGACCTCGAACCATATATCTGCCACTGCTATTTCTCTCGTCCTACTCGACATACCCCTCAGTGCATTATGGCCTCGGGTAATCTTCACCTCAATCACAAATACAATTTAGAAATATTCCATTGAATCACACCGCAATATCCCGTTGTGTACCTGGCAACCTCCACCGAGTGTAAACAAAAAACACTCAAAACATAACTCAAATATCAAGGCATCCTCGCCCGGTCGCACAAACTTCCAAACATATTTCATTCATACAATCGCATACAACAGAATACGGATATACAACTATTTTTCAACCCACACGGGGCTGAAGTTGAACTTCTGGTCTTCAGAGCCGTCGGAGCCACCAAGTTTGAACTAAATCATACAAGAATCACCAGTCAATCAATGGTGTGCTGCCAAGTACAAGATGCTCACCAAGCGAACACCCCACACAACAACCTCGGTCCAGTAGAGGTTCCTGTCGGGGACGAGAATACGCTCAACACCTTGGCCATCTTTCTGAATGTTCCAAATGTAAGGTTTATCACTGAGAGTGACAATAGACCCGGTCACCTGGAGCAGAGATCAGTTCAAGTGATTAGCACAGTGAAGGGATGGATCTCACGTCCTCGGCAACGGAGGCGTATTTCTTGTTGCTCCAGTGTTGTATGGTGTAACCACGACCAGAGAAAGTCAAGAACCACTACGGAAAAAGTTGTCAAGATGTTTAAGACCGATAAACAGGGAAACTGTTACGACCGAAGGTTGTATGACTCGCAGTGGTATAGCAAGTAGCGCGTATCGGCGTCTATACAGACTTATTCCAATACGGTTCTCAACTATAACTAGAGTCACGTGTCTTCTCAAGATAGAGACGAGAGTTAAGAGCGAGTAAAAGATGTATAAGAGAAGAGGGGACTACAATCCAAAGCTAGAGACTACTATCGAAGTAAGTACTCTATAAATACTAGTGAAACGCGTGTATCTGGTTACTAATTCTCGTGTAAGTGAAACGTGTAAGAAAAGACGAAACAGGGGTTGAAACAGAAAAGGGAGACCTGTGTGCTACATGTGTGATCCTCGTGTAATGATGTCATAATGGTTATGTTGTAACATTATCCCCCTACTACGTTTGTTGTCTCAACGAACTCGATTGTACGATGCTGGGTCGTCGTCGTAGAAGTCTTTGTTGTCGTGTTCGGGGCGATTGTCGTGGTAGTAAGGTCGTCGTCGTGAGGGGGAGGATCGTCGTCTGGGATCGTATCGGGGAGATCGGTGTTCGAAGTAAGGGTTTCTCGGGCAGTCGCGTGGGTTGTGAATCGGTTTGAACATTTGGCAATGCGGGCATTGGAACTTCTCGCACCAAGGGGCGGTGTGTCCGGGACTTATCTCCTTGCAATATTTGCAGATCTTCTTCGGGCAGTCTTTCCTCCTATGATTCGGTTCGTCGCAATAGCTGCAGTAAAACGTGCTGTCTTTGTATTCCTCTCGTTGGGGTGGCAATGGCGCCTTGTCTTTGGGATACTGGGCCGTGGCGTTTGGTCGGGCGTTGAGAGGGGGTTGGGTGATAGGAATGGGAAGAGGGTTGGCGTCGGTTCTTAATCTCTCTCTAGGAGGGGGAAGCGGTGTGGGAAGTTGCTGCGCGGTGGGCTCCAGTGGTTGTCCGGATAGGATGGGGAATGGTGCTGGGGGTTCGGGTTCCTTTGACTTAGCGAGGGCGGTAGGTGTTGCTCGGATGGGATCTGGTGGGGAGAATACGTCGGTGAATGATTGGGGAAGTGATAAGGTGCCCTGTTTCTCGTGAATCTTTCGTGGGTCGGTGGAATCCAGTACTGGTGCAGGGATATCGGGAGTAGAATCCGCATAAATTTTGATATAGTACGGGAGATTGGTGGAGTTGGCAGTAGATTCGATGTATCGGAGACGGGTGAGGGCGAGGGCATACGATTGTCGGATGAGGTAAAACTGTTCGTAGGCTGCGGAGAGGGCGACAAATATGGCGGAGGCGGGGAGGTCCTCATTGGGAATTCGGGGGAAGAAGGCATTGTGATGCTCGACCGTGGCGAGAACAGCATGTAAGTGTCGAAATTCAATGTCGGTGAGATAGGGGATAGGGGCGGTGGAGTCCATGGCAGGTCTGGGTGAAGAGGCTCCGTTGGAGCTGGAGGAGGAGTGTTGGTTGGTTCCATTAGTCATGAGTGTGTTGTGAGGGTTGTTCGAGTGGGTTGTTGTTGGTACTTAGCTCCTTGGTCGGATATATATACGTCCTGGTGAGTTGAATTGCCATTGTTTGTCGAATGGGGGTAGGTGATGATTCCGCCGATATAAATTTAGAATCGTTAGTGCGTTTTCCGTGAGGTCGTCTTCTGTTAGCCATTCGTTTTCCTCGTGTCCAAACCCTTTCCATTTTACTAAGAAGAAGTCTCGTCCTCGTGTGGTTCGATGGTTAATGATGCCTTCTATTTTGTATTGTTCTTGATCGTCCATCAGTTCGGGTTGCGGTGTTTTTGCTGTTGGTTTATGAAATGAATTGGTGACGTATGGGGTGAGTAAGGCCGCGTGGAATACTGGGTGGATTTTCCAGGTTTTCGGTAGTTGGAGGCGGAAATTAACCTTTGACGTTGCTTCAGTGATCGGGAAGGGTCCTAGTCGTTTCGGAGCGATCTTCTTTGATGGGTGAGGGAGTTTCAGATTTCTTGCTTCTAACCATACTTGGTCGCCTCGTTTGAATTGGGGTATCTTCTGCGTGCTTCGATTTCTCATGCGTCCCGCCATGAGTTTGTGTGCTGCGATTGCCTCGTTCCGTGCTTCTTCCAGGAGTTTTAGTCGTGTATTCGTGTCGGAATGGTTGTTGGGTGTAATGATCTGTGGTAAGCTGGGGGGTTTGATTCCCATGATAAGTTCGAATGGGCATTGTAGTCGATTGGCGTGAGTTCGGGAGTTGTGGGTGAATTCTAGGAGAGGGACATATGTTGACCACGTCGTAGGGTTGTTCGTACAGTAAAGAGATAGGTAGGCTTCGATTTCTTGGTTGAATCGTTCCGTGCTTCCGTCGGTTTGCGGGTGATAAGCGGTCGAATAGGCTTGCTTTACATTTAATTTTGAGAAGAATGCCTTGATTGTTCTGGCGGCGAATCTGGGATCTCGGTCTGAAATGATTTTGTCCGGTAGTCCGAATTGTGCGAATAGTTTCTCGATGAGGATGTCGGCGATCCCGTTGGCGTTTATGGTTTTCTTTACTGGGGTGAGAATTATTCCTTTTGATAGTCCGTGGTCGATGATTGAGAGTATGGCGTCGTATTTGTTAGATGGTGGAAGGTCCGTAATTAAATCCATTGATATTTGCGAAAATGGTCTATTGGTTGGTGGTGGTGGGATTGGTTGGATAGGTGGTTTGGTGGGATGTCGGTTGATTTTGAATTGTTGGCATTTCGTACATCCTTTCACGTAATTCTTGACAAAGGTTGACATTCCGGGCCAGTATACTTCCTTCTTCATTAATCGGTAGGTTTCTTGTTCTCCTGGATGTCCGGCGGTTCGGTGATCGTGGTATCTCTTCGTAATTTGTTGGCGGAGTTCGAGGTTGTTCGGTATTACCGGTTTTCCTTGATAGAGTAGGATAGTTCCTTCCGTGGTGGCGTACGTGGAGTAGTCGCTGTTTAGCAGGTTTTTCGGAGTGTTGGTTTTAAGACTATCGATGAGTTCGGCAATGGTTGGGTCGTATTGGTTGGAGTAAATGATTCCTTTTTGGAGATTTAGATCGACGAGGTTGATGAATTTCTCTTCAGGTAATACGATTATGTCTTCGTTGTCGTTGTCTTCGTCGGGAATGTGGTCGGGTCGTCGTGAAAGTGCGTCTGCCGCTGGTATGCGTGTTCCGGGGACGTGCTCTATTTTGAAATCGAATCGTGATAATGTTTCTGTCCATCGGGCTTGTCTTCTTGTTAGTTTCTTTGGTTCTCTCCAGTACGTTAGGTTTTGATGGTCGGTTCGGATGATTGTCGTTTTTCCTGATCCTTCTAAGTAATGTCTCCATTCTTCGAGTGCTCTGATGATGGCGAGTAGTTCGCGGTCGTGGACGTCGTAGTTTCGCTTGGCTGGGTTGAATGATTTTGAGTAAAACGCTACGGGTTTTTGGTTTCCATTCTCGTCTTCTTGGTACAGGATCGCTCCACTTGCGTGTTTTGAGGCATCGGTTTCCACGGAGAACGGTTTGGTTTGGTCAGGCATTGTAAGGATTGGTTTTCGAAGGAAGGTGTCTTTGAGTCGATTGAAGGCTTGCTCGGCTTCTTCGGTCCACGTGAAATGTCGGTTCTTCGAGAGCAGTTGGTTCAGCGGTTTGCAGATGTCGGCGTAATGATGAATGAACTTTCGGTAAAAGTTACAGAATCCCAGGAATTTTCGAACATCTTTTACCGTTCTTGGGGTTGGCCACTCCTTTACTCCGTTGAGTTTTGCTGCATCCATCTCGATTTTGTCGGGGGTGATGATCATTCCGAGGTATTCCAGTTGTTCTTTGTGAAATTCGCATTTCTCGGTTTTTAGGAAGAGGTCGTTGTCTTCTAGTCGTTTTAGTACCTCCATGGTTAGGTTTTCGAGTTCTTCGTCATTTTTCGCATGGATGAGTATGTCGTCCATGTAGATAATTACTCCTCCTTGTTCAATCAGATCTTCGAATATGTCGTTCATCATGTGTTGGAAGGTTGCAGGAGAGTTGCATAGTCCGAAGAACATTACGGTTGGTTGGAAAAGTCCATATGGGGTTTTAAACGCCGCCTTCCATTGGTCGTTTTCTTTGATTCGGACGTTATTGTATCCGAGGCGAACATCGAGTTTGGTAAATTTCTTCGATCCCTTGAGTTTGTCCATGATTGTGGCGATCATTGGTATTGGGTACGCGTTTTTGACCGTATGTTTGTTGAGATATCGGTAGTCTTGACATGGGCGAAGTTTTCCATCTTTCTTGGCTACAAAGAACATTGGTGATGCCATCGGTGATTTTGATTCTTTGATGTACCCTTTCGCTAGGTTTTCTTTGATGAATTTCTTCATTTCCTCTGACTCGGCCAGTGATAGTTGGTACGGTTTGAATGATTTCGGGACGAACTCTTTAGTGGTAACAATCTCGTGGTCGTATGGTCTTTCGGGGGGAAATCGTTGAGATTTCTTTTCGTTGAATAGATTGCTGAATGCGGTGTATTGCTTGGGGATTGTTGTTTTGTTCTTTTTCGTCTGTTGAGCCAGTTCAGCCGCCGTGGTAGTTTTTGCATTTATTTCGTATGGGGTGAAGAAGGTTTCGTTGAGGTGTTGTTGTATCTCCCAGTTGTCGAGGTCTACGTTTGCTAGATCGTGTTGTATTGAGTGAACTTCCGTTCCTAATTCCTCCTGTAGTTCGATGTCGAAATTGTTGATAGTTGTGTAGTTTATTGTTGTGTCGAGGAGCGGTTGTAGGAGGGGATGGTCTTTCTGCCTTTTCCAGTTTAGCGTCTTCTTCTTCCAATTTATTTCGGGGTCTTCTTCTTCCAACCATGGGTATCCCAGGATTAAGTTTTTCTTTCCTATGTTGGTGATGTACGCTGTGATCGTGCAGTCTCTTCCATCGATGATTGTGTTGATAGTTGTTTGGTGCGTGATGGTTCCTCTTTTGTTTAGCGTTCCGTCTACATTCGTAGCGATGATCGGTTTGATGAGTGCTTCTCGTGGTAATTGATGTCAGTTGGCCAGTGTTTCGGATATGAAATTTCCTTGTGCTCCAGAATCAATGAGTGCGGTGACAGCCGCTTTGGTAGAGGTTGAGAATGAGACGAATTTGAGTGGGATAAATAATGATTTTTTATTTTCTGAAGATGGAAGATGAATCATATCTATCTGCGCAGCAGACGGTACAGGGAAGTAAGAAGAATAGTTAAAGTTCGGAGGTCCAACTGGGGCTGTCGGGTCAGCTGTCCTCATTCGTGAAAATCCTGTGGTTGCTCTCGTGGTTGGTTCCATCCTTCCATAATCATCATTCGGAGTTCTTGTTGTTGTTCTAGGGGGACGGCGTGGAAGGTGTCTAACATTGCGTTTGAGACAGAGACGACTGAAGCATTGAACTTCCTCGGTGGGTTAGACCAACGATTGCCAACACTGGTTGGGCGAGGCCCGGTAGGGAATGTGTTCCTTTGCGGAGGAGGGGAAGGTCGGTATTGTGGTCGAGGTGGAGGTCGGTACGTGTTCTGCGATCGGTTTCGGTTAGGGAAGGTGGGACATTGAGTGGCTCGGTGTCCGGTTCGTCCGCATCGGAAACATTGGCCTCGTTGGAGCCGTTCTTTTTCTATTGGCGTAAGATTGAACACTTGTATGGCCGTTAGCCCTTCTTCTTCAATGATGTTGTTGATGTCGAATAGGGGTTCTTCTTCTTCTTCTTCCTCGTGGTATTCCTCGTGTTGATGCGTGTTATAATTATCGACGTCCATGGCGTATGGGTCTTTGAGGGGTTTTTGGTATTGGACGGCTGATGGTGATTGGTAGGGTCTGATTGGGGTAGGGGGCGTGTATTGGGTGCGTGTGGAAAACGTGTTTCCTCGTTTGACGTTGTAAAGGGCGTCCGCCCTGCGCATTCTCGCATCCAGTGTTCTGGCTCTTGTGTACCAATCGTCCGGGCTGTTTGGTGGGTTTTCGGCGGTTTCTAGTTTGTAGCCTATCTCGGCGTTGATTGCTTTCTTGTAAATGTCCATGATTGAGAGGTTGTCGTTGAGGCCTGCTTTTCTGACGTAGTATTTGAATTCGTTGTTGAAATCCTCCATTGGTCGTCTGTTTTGTTTCATGGTGCATAAGTGGTGGTAAGCGAATACTGGTTCGTCTGCTGGGGTAAACGCGGTGGTGAGTTCTGTGACGAAGATTGGCCATAGGGGAGGGTCGTAGACTCCGTTGTTCATGTGTGCTCCTCGGTGAGCCTGTAGCCATGCTATCGCTTCTGGTCCTTGCATAGATGATTGAATGAAAAAGATTCTCCTTGCGTCGGTATCGTAGATGTGTCGGTTCGCTTCTAAGTATATTTGGTTCATTAGCCACCATTTTTCGAAGTCTGATCGGTCTCCAGTGAAGGGTGCTGGTTTTAGTAGGGATAGTTCCTTGTCGTTTCCAGCCTGCTGGATAACTGCCGGGGGTGGTGCTGCCTGTCCTCCTGCTTGTCCTTGTTGACCCATGATTGGTGGTGGTGACGGTGGTTGAGATGGTAGAGAGGGAAAACCTAATTGTAACGGCGAAGCGAACGGTAGTAGAGGTGGGTAAACTCTTGGTGAAGGACTTCGGAGGGGAGTGATAACAGGGAAGTTTTCTCGTGTAACGGTAGGTAGCTCGGTGTCACTAGAGCTTGAGTGGTAGCGCGGGAAAATTCTCTCTGGTTCAACTGGTGATGCGGGTTCGGAGGGAGGTAGTGGAGGGCTCCTGCTTCTATGACGTTCCTGAGGAGTACGTGATGCTGTTCTAGTACGGCGAGCTTGGGTGTGATAAGGATGATTCTCTTGGGAATGTGATCGAGAAATGGGAGTTGCCGAAGTTGACGCTTGTGGTAATGGATAAGGTGATGTGGAGGGAGCTTCCGGAGTAGCGGGGCGAGATTTGTTCTTTGAAGATGTGGCGCTAGAGATACGTTGGCGAAAAGTGCGGGGTGGCACCTTGGGTAAAGGGCTTTATAAGGTAAGCGAACCTGTCGGAATCTGATGTCTGGTACGTAGGTTCGTTTTCGGCGGATATAGGGAGGATTGACGTTGGGTTTGATGCAAGGCGTTTTGATGGGGAATCCTCTGATTAAGGTTCAGCGGGACCTAGGGTTTAGAGCTTTGGATTTTGTTACGACCGAAGGTCGTATGACTCGCAGTGGTATAGCAAGTAGCGCGTATCGGCGTCTATACAGACTTATTCCAATACGGTTCTCAACTATAACTAGAGTCACGTGTCTTCTCAAGATAGAGACGAGAGTTAAGAGCGAGTAAAAGATGTATAAGAGAAGAGGGGACTACAATCCAAAGCTAGAGACTACTATCGAAGTAAGTACTCTATAAATACTAGTGAAACGCGTGTATCTGGTTACTAATTCTCGTGTAAGTGAAACGTGTAAGAAAAGACGAAACAGGGGTTGAAACAGAAAAGGGAGACCTGTGTGCTACATGTGTGATCCTCGTGTAATGATGTCATAATGGTTATGTTGTAACAGAAACACTTCGTACAAATCTCGTTTCGGCGGGCGAGGGATCATTACTGACATAGATGCCACTGCTGGATGCAATGACATGTCCTCCTAGTATGTCAATATAGTAGAATCCGGGCTTGAGAGGCTACAGAAAACTCATTTCAGTATCAGGCGACAATATAGTGGAAGAAGTTAGAGTACATGAGTATCGGGAATCGAGGTTGAAGGCATTGTGTACAGAAACTGCTTTGAGATGACCAGCCTTTATATGTACCTGCCAATACCATTATACCGACCGAAAACATCGCGCCCTCTCCCTCGATAAGATCTTCAGAATTCTTTGAAGACGACAGGTGGGATGGTGACCGTGACGCTTTCTGAAAGGTGAAGTAAAACAGCTTACATGGAAGACCAGCAATGCCGAGAGGCAATGTGGCGCTCCAATGCCTTGCAAAAGTTTAGGAGCCTGGTTTCGACTGGAATGCAGTAGTACGGCACGCTGGGCAGTGTGTTAGCTATAGTGTTGTACACACGCCACAGACTATACCCAGGGTGTAATGACAGGTAAAATCTAACATTCCAGTTCTTACGCCACCGCTGACTCAGTATTCTGAGTTGCCTAAATGACGCGATTTTTAACGATACTATTATCATCACAGGTAGGGAAAGGCCAAAAAGCCAAGTATTTGCAGCACCCACCCTACTCAAATACCATGTATACCATGTAAGTCAGCTCAGGGACTCGCTTCATTTGACTTCAAAATTATCGTTAGCTCTGTAAATGGTCGGCTTCCTGGGCTGAGATACTTGGATATCGCTACCTCGACTCGGAGTCTCTATGCTCGATCAGGTGACTGGTCACATAATAGTCTACGTTGCATGAAACCTACAAAGGCGTCCAGGACCCCACACCAAGCCATGAGGTCCCACTCAGACCCAAGAAAGCGGGAAGTGTGCAGGATATTGAGCGCCAGGCGAACAACTACATTGTCCATCGACCAGTCACGATACTGCAAACCAGTAAGATTCCGTGGGTGATGGCTATCTCATTGGACTCAATAATTGAAAGTATACTACAATATCGGTACAAGAACGTTAGATTACACCTGTCATGTCAGGCTGTGGCACATGCATGAAGTCAGTATTCCACCGGGTTCAATAATAACCAGTACCATGGTCGTAAACCCATCATCTCCGCCGCTGAGTTCACGTAGGATTCTTTCCTTCCTAACCCAGTCAAACATCCTTTTACGCGGAACACGCTGTATGTCCTCTCGGCATTCTTCTGTCCAGGATAGTCTGCCACATGATCTACCAGAAGTACTACCGTCACCATTCCAGCTGTGATGAGATTCTTGGAGCATTATTTTTTGTGGGTATTGGGAAAGGTTGAGGGGTATAAAAGCTGTCGGGGGCAAAGTGGTAAAACAATCTATTT
>QFDT01002699.1:0-13664 GCA_003315915.1 Macrolepiota dolichaula | reverse complement strand
GCATGCATAGCTCGTTGAAGAACTGCATTAAGCTCGTTACAATCGTAGACAGGGGGAAGAGGCGTGAGTCTGTAATTGGAGGTGTGCCCAGCGATAACCCTAAGAAGGTTCTGGCCCTCAGGAACTAGGACGTGAGTCCCTGGGTCCATAACAGAGACCTTGGACTCTTTGGAGCACGGACTCCTGCTTTTCCTTTCTCTTCTCTTCTTCCGTTTTTGTACTATGTTTAACTATGGACCTCCGTTGTTCCCCACCCTATGTTTAGATACGGACTTCCATTTCCCCTCGCCTTCTGGTGAACTACCACCTCTCAATAGCTTGTACAATACACAATAAATAGCAAGCTTGTAAGTAGGTAGTTTCACAATTCGAATCTTAGTGTTGTTGCTACTAGACAGCATTCTTGTTACGACCTTCCTAAGTGATCAACTCAGGTTGCAACAAGTGATGAAGACTTGAGGGCAATGAGAGAGTAGAGAAGGGGAATCAACGAGTTGGTAAAGTGTAAGGAATACAACAGAGTACCTAGGTGTATATATACTACTGGGGTATTCCTACTGGAGAGTCTATAATGGCGGCTGAGTAAGTGTGACGTCGTAGCTGAGTAAACAGTGGAGTAATCGCAGAATGAGAAGTAGCGGAAGAGAGACAGGTCCTTGACAAGTGGGGCAATGATAGGAATGGATGGATATTATAGTACACAATAGCCCCAAGGGAATATAACATTACCCCCTTTTTATGCTCTGTGACCACACAGTTACCCTACAATGAATTGTGCGAGGTCTTTCTTGGTGGGTCCTGCGTAGAACTTGTCGTCGACGGTGCTGTGTGCGATGAATAGTTTGGCGTGGTCTGGGCCTCCTGCAAACATGGCGATCTTGATGCCTTTCATGGTGCCCCAGGTATTGGGTTTGTCGATGAGGAGGGTGGCAAGGATGTGGTCAACATATTGTTTGTCGAGTTCTCCGTTATCAAGTAGTGTGGTAAACGTACTGGGGAACTCCCATTCCCTGACTTCCTTGGGTCCTACTCGCTCTGGTGCCGTCAGGAAGGAGAGCATGTTCTCGACTTTCATGGCGATGGCGGGGATTCGTTGGATTTCTTCCTCACCCTCTCTCGCTTCTTTCTCTTCTCTGTCCGTTTTGCCTGTCTTCCTGGCTTTCCTACTTTCGAGTGTATATGGGTCCGTGCCCATGAGGAGTTGTGCTAACTTGACGGCTCCTTCCTCTTTGTCGTTTCCGTCGTAGTGTACGAGGACCAGTACCTCGGATAATATGGAGCATAGGGATAGCAATTTCCCTCCAATGTCGGCGTCGATGAAGTCCTCTAGGTCGACCTGTATGTCCTCCACATGGTCAATGGCTTGGTTGTGTCTTCTTTGTCCTCGGGTGGCTGCTTGGATTCGTGGTGAGATTGTGGTTAAGACCAATTGTGCGTCCTTCATTGCTGATTTGGCTGCTGTTACTGCATTCTGAATGTTGGAGATGTCGTTGACACATCCTAGCATCTCATCGATGGACACTCCTTTCCTGTGTTTGGTGATCATCTGTGTAATGGACGACGTGACTTCGTCCATGGTGACATCTTGGGTGATGGAGTTGTGGGCTTGGGGTTCCTCAGTGTTGAGGAGGGAGGCGACAGATTGGCGGTTTTCAGTAGAAGACATGGTTCGAAGAGTGCGGTTGATGATGGGTTTTGGCAATTTCTGCCCCCCTTTTATAGGTTTTCCTTGCTCCGCAAGGGACTTCCTGTATGTCTCTAGTGCCTCTTGTGCGTTTCCTAATGAGGATGCAGGTATCCATGAGTCATGTTTGTCTCCATATCCCTTCCAGTGCACTAGATATTGTGTTCCTCTGCCCCTTCTGCGTTCTCCTCGGATTTCTTTCACTTCGTATTCCTCCTCTTCCCCAACTAGTACCGGCGGCGGTGGTGTTGGCATTTCTTGCCCCATGTAGTTTGGTGTCTGGTATGGTGTTAATAGCGACTCGTTAAACACGTTGTGTATGATCCAATCTTCTGGCAGCTTTAGACGGTAGGCTGATACTCCTATCTGCTTGGTGATTTGGAATGGTCCGTATCATCAGTTGTTCAGCTTCTCCATGGGTCTGTTGGTCTTGATGTTTGTCCCTTCCAGCCATACCCATTTTCCTATTGATAGTTCACGTTGCTTTCCTCGTCTCCTATCGTGGTTCCGTTTTGTTTCGTCTCCTTTTGCTGTTAGGTGCTCCAATACTTCCTTTCTGATTGCACTCAGGCTTCGGACAAATTCGTCTACCGCGGGTGTTTCTGGGTCTGCGGTCAGGTTCCCTTTCCAGGGGTGTCTTCCATAGTTGATGTAGAATGGAGAGTGCCCTGTGGTGCTGTGATGTTTGTCATTGTACTGGAATTCTGCTGTCGCTAGCCAGTCGGCCCAGTTGTTTTGTCGGTAGTTCACATAGTGTCGTAGGAATGCTTCCACTTCTTGGTTGATACATTCTGTCTGTCCGTCCGTCTGGGGATGGTATGCTGTGGATAGTCTTCTGTCGATTCCTAGGGCCTTGCATAGGTTCTCCATGAATTTTGCTGCGAACTGTGGTCCTCTATCGCTGATGATCACTCTCGGGATGCCATGTAGCTTCCAGATGTGGTCCCTGTATACTTCTGCTAAACCCTTTGAACTTAGGGTTGTTGTGGTTGCGATAAGTCGGATCATCTTGGAGAACCTGTCGACTACTACCAGGATTGCGTCTGCTCCTTTGGACATTGGTAGTGGTCTGATCATATCGACCGTGATTTCGGTCCATGGTCCTTCTGCTGGGGGTATGGGGTGTAGCGGGGTTGTCTTCTTGTGGCATAGTATCTTGTTTCTTTGGCAGCTGTCGCATCCTTCTACAAATCTCTGTACGTCTCCTTTCATTGTGTTCCAGTAATACGACCTTCTGAGGAGGTCCAGCATTCTCTTTTGCCCTGGGTGTCTGACGTCGGGTGGGTTGTGATGTTCTGCCAGGATCTTTTCTCGAAGCTTTGCATCTGTGGGTATGCATATGCGATCATCCCGGTAGGTTATTCCGTCTGTGGTGACCGTGCGCTCTGGTTCTTCCTTTAGCCATTTGTATACCTGTCTGTCAAGTCGCCCGTCCCTTATCTCCATGCTCCATTCCTCTTTGGGGGTAATCCGGTAGTTCTCGGTTTGGAATATTCGTATGGGCGGTGTCAGATGCTCGTTTCTGGTTCTTCTGATGAATAGGGACTCCTTTAGTATGGTAACCTTTGGATTGGGTTTTTCGTCTCCTTGTGTCCTCCTGGATAGAATGTCTGCCTTGGTGTTTGTTTTTCCCGGGATGTGTCTGAGCATGAAGTCGTAGTCTTGCAATCTGAGGTACCATCAGGCTTGCCGTCCATTGAGTTTTTGCGGTTCCTTGTAGTACTTCAGGTTTTTGTGGTCCGTCCAGATCTCGAATGGTTCCTTGGCTTCCAATAGGTATTGTCTCCATCGTTTGAGGCCTTCCATGATGGCGAGTAGTTCCTTGTTGTAAATTTTGTAGTTCCTTTCTGCCGGATTCATGGTTCTCGACATGAATGCTATTGGGTGCCACTTGTCATGTTGAAGTTGAGAAAGTACTCCTCCTATTGCGTAGCCCAATGCGTCTACTTCCATTCTAAATTGTCCTTCGTCTTGCGGTAGCGCCAGTACTGGTTCTTCTGTTATCCTTTTCTTAAGTTCTTCAAACGCCTGTTGTTGCTCTTTCTCCCACATCCATCCCGCGTTGCCCTTGACCTTGTGTAGCGGTGCTGCGATTGCGCTGAATCCCTTGATGAATCTTTGGTAAAAGTTTGCGAATCCTAGGAATGATTCCACTCCCTTGACGTTTGTTGGGGTAGGCCAGTTTTGTACTGCTTCTATTTTCTCCCCCTCCATCCTTACTTTGCCATCTCCCACGATGGCGCCCAGGATCAGTATTTCCATTGCGTCAAACATGCACTTTGTCCTCTTGAAGTACAGGTTGTGTTTTTCGGCTATTTCCAGGAATCTACAAGTGCGTTCTGCCAACTCTTCCTTCGTCTTTCCGGGTATTACGAAGTCGTCCATGTAGTTGATTAGAATACCCTCCTGTAGTAACTGTCTGAATACGCAGTTCATCATCCATTGAAATGTTCCTGGGGAGTTGCACATTCCAAAGAACATGACTGTTGGCTCGAATAGTCCTTCGTTCGTGACGAATGCTGCCTTCCACTCGTGTCCTTCCTTTATCCTGACGTTGTTGTATCCCCATATGATGTCCAGTTTGTTGAAGTATTTTGCGTCCTTTAGTTTGTCAATAACCTCCTCTATCAGCGGCAGTGGTGTCTTGTCCTTGATCGTGTGTTGGTTCAGCTTCCTGTAGTCTTGACACAACCTCTTGCTGCCGTCCTTCTTGGGTATGAAGAAGCATGGTGCTGCGTACGGGGATTTGGATGGTCTGATGCGTCTGGAGGCAAGGTTTTCTTTTACAAAATCCCGGAGTTCTTCCTTTTCTTTGACCGTCATGGGATATACTTTTTTTTTTTTTTTTTTTTTAATTCCAATTTTATTGCACTAGTATCTAACTAAGTACAAACGGGCGCGCGATAGCAGTCCCAAGTCTGAAATGCCGAGACATACGAAGCCAAGATAAAAGAGATGACAAACTATGTCCGAGACGAGACGAGTGAAGCGAGTCGAGTCAAGGGAGAAAGGAAAACTAAGCTAGTAGTCCGAATAGGAATCTGAGAAGTGGCGCCAACCGCAATAACAAAGCGGAAGTCGACAAACAGAAACAGCAGAGAAAAGAAGTGTATCCAGGAGTGTGGAGGGGGCAGAAAAAGGTTTTGCTATTCCCCTATAACTACCGCCACAAGAAAAAAGAGGGAAGTTTGAAGAACTAACCGTAAGTCCGATGTCAACGCTTTAGTGCACATCTTTGACAAAATTTTGCTGCCGATCCCGTCTCCGTAAGGCTCGGTTGCGGATAGTCTCTCTCCATAAAGGGTCTCCATCATCAGGAGGGAATGCGAACGCCAAGGGATTGTCGTCCAGGAATTTTATTAGCCACGCCAGATTGTCGTAGCGCCCATTTGAAAAAAGCTGCTTGAACCGCGGACAGTCTTGGATAATGTGTTCACGTGTCTCCAGCATGTGACCGCATGGACACAACGTGGGGGCGTCTGGAAAGAAGCGCGCTCGGTATGTTCCGATAGGCGCGTGGTTGGAAATGCAACGCGTGAGGCGCACGGCAAGAGATGGCGTCATGTGTCGTGTGATCCATGAGCCGCCATTGGCGTAGGTAGGGAGGACGGGGTTGTCGTTCGATCCCAATAGGTCGAGGAAGTGGTTTCCCTGGTATGACGTGTCATTCGAGGTGTGACGGTGTTGCCACAACCAGAGATAGCGGTCGGTCCACACTTTACGTATGAAGCCGAGTGAGCGCCTAGAGTGATGTGGGATGCATGGGACTCGCAGGGACTTAGCGAGTTTGTGGGCTTGGTGGTGGATCAACCACTTGAGTGACGAGGGTATATCCCAGAATGTGATTTTGTGGGAAGGGGAGAGAGAGAGCCAGGAGCGAAGGGGTTTGGCAATAGCGAGGGCGTCTTGATGTGCACTGTGGGCGCTGTAATCAAACAGACGTTTAGCACACGAAATCGAGTCAGTGAAAATGAGAATATGAGTAATACTACGATTATCGGAGCGCACAGCATCGGAAGAAAAGGAAAGAGAGGAAAGAAGACCGAGACGGAGAGTGTACGATTCCGAGTCCAAAGAATTTACATGTCCGCATGGCACAACATGAGATTTAATAGGAAAAGAGATGGAAGAATCAAAAAGGAGAAAAGCAGAAGTAGAAGAGAGGGAAAAGGGGCTGTAGCCCTGACCATACATTTTATTGGAAGAGTTAATTGGGCATGAGCCGTCCGTTGAGAGAAGAAGAGAGGAAGGAGAAGAAAGCGCTTGATCGCGAGCCTCGCTAGCCTCTTCGAGGTATCGGCGGACAGCTTGCGGATCATTGTCTGATGCGCGTGGGCAATGTTTAAAAGAAAGTTGAGAAGAAGAGAAATGATCGACTACTCGCATACCAGGTTGAGCGCTAGGGTGTAAGCGCTTGAAAGTGTCTGTGACAGAGGCACTGTCGTGTAGGAAATCGACGGCGGGGGATTTAATTTTTATGTGTTCCAGGTCTTCATCCTGGGTGAGGAGTTTCAGCGGGTAGTTATCAGGTAAGGTGCGGAAGCGCGTGCCGCATTGTTTGGTGAGCTTTAGTAGGTGGAGGTGGAGGGGAACGAGGCCGGCGATAGATTTGGCAGCGCCTCGAGGAGTGGTCTGAAAGGCGCCTGTAATCCATATAGCTGCAGAGCGCTGGGTTTTATTGAGGGTTTCGATGAGCGCCTTGTTACGAGCGCCATCGTAGAACCAAAGTTTTAGGCCATATGTCATCACAGGGACAACACATGACCTGTAAAGGAGGCGTTTTTGTAAGGGTAAGAGACCTCGCACCAAATTGCCAAGCAGACGTAAGCACTTGACGGTCGACAGGGATTTGGTTGCGTAATATCGCACGTGCTCCTTGAAGGTGAGCGCTCGGTCAAAGTAGAAACCAAGGTATCAGATATAGCGCTTGGGGGTGAGCGTTAAAGTCGTACCGTCCGCGTGCTTGAGCGTTACGTCAGGATTGGGTTCAGCCCAAGGGCGATTGGAGAAGTGAAAGACCTCACTCTTGTCGTGTTCAAGAATGAGGCCCATGGAGGTGAGGAAGGTGGAGCAGGATGAGTAAACCTGTGAAAGTAGAGAAGCGTTAGTGGAAAATTTGTCCGATTGAACAACAATGAGTCCATCATCCACAAAAGAGAGTATTTTACACCGAGGATCAGAAGAAAAACGGTACATGAAGGGAGAGAGAAAGAGGGAAGTGAGGATAGGAGACAGCGCGGACCCTTGTCCTACACCGACCGAAGCAGGGAATTTGGGAGAAGAGTGATTGTTCCAAGAGTAAGAAGTGAAACGATTGGAAAGATAGTCAGAAAAGAAATCAACTAGGCATGAAGGGAAGCCATGTCTGTCGAGAATACGAGCCAGAAGAGAATGGTTAACAGATGGGAAGAATTGCGCTACATCGAACGCAAGAATACTTGTTTTGAGGCCGCGCTTCCAACCTCTCCGAACTTTGTGTGTGAGGTACACGCCGGCGTCTTCAGTAGATCGTTGGATGAGTCCACCAAACTGAAGGGGATGGACCAGGTTGAACCGTGATGCGTTGAACTGGAGGCGGGTCGATATAATTTTTTCAATAAGTTTGCCGATGGTATTGAGGAGTACGATAGGTCGGAACATTTTCGGCGTGGTATAATGGGGTTTGTTCGGCTTTGGGATGATGACCGAGGTCGAATCTTTGAAGTATTCCGGCCACGTGGAAGTTGTGACGCAGCCATTGGCAAGTGATCGGACCGTGTTGAGCGCACGGTCTGTGGTGAGAATGGATTTGAGGTGGCGCCAGGTGAGGTGGTCCGGACCGGGCGCTGAAGTATTGGAGCATGGTAGTAAGGCATCTTCGACTTCCTTGATTGAGATGGTCATGGGATATACTTTGGCGTTCATGTCTTTGGGTGCCGTTTCCGTCAGGTTGATTTCGTGATCCCATTCGCTTGGAGTTGGTAGTTTGTCGAAGTTCTTTTTGTTGAATAGGTGCGTGAATCGCCGAAGGTAATGTGGTAGATCCTCTGCTTTTGTGGGGTTGGCGGTTTTCTCAATGTCGTCTCCGGCTTCTTCTGTCTTTGTCGTCCAATTGTAGGTTTCCCAGTTTCCGTGTTGTATCCTGCATCCTTCCAGGCATCTGGTGAAGTTGATCCGTCCAGCCTTCCAATCTATTTCTGGATTGTGCGCCATAATCCAATCGTGGCCCAAAAATAGTTCTGCTGATTGTATGTCCGATATTTGCGCCTCCATATGCTCCGTGTGGTTTCCAATTGCCATCTCGAATATGGCTTTTTCCGTGACCAGGTTTTGGGTTGTTCCGTCTGCGTTGTACACCATCCTTGGGTTTTCTAGTGGTGTCGTGGGTAGTTGCAGCTCTTTCGCCGTTTGCCTGCCAATGCAGGTGTCTGTGCATCCTGTGTCGATGATTGCTTCGACCTTCTTTGTGCCTGTCTTGGTTGTTATCGTCGGTTTGATCAACAGTTCTCGTGCTCCTTTTCTTCTTTGTGGGATAACGTATGATTTAGAAGAAAAGTTAGATACATGGGGTCTCGATTTCGCACTCAATCGGACCCTTCGACAAAACCCTGCTCGGTTTCTTCGTTGTTCTCTATTCCCCTGTTCTGGGATTTCTTTGGTGCTCTGCAATTCCTGGCAATGTGCCCTTCCTTTCCGCAATTGAAGCATCCCCCTCTTTTCTTCTTCGGCTTCCTGCATTCCTTTGCAATGTGTCTGTTGATGCCGCAGTTGTAGCATTTGGGTCCTCTGGATTCCTGTTGTCCTATCTCCATGGGTTGTCCCATTCCTCCGTATGTGATGCCTGATGTGGTGTGTCTGTCTCTAGACTCTGTTGACTCGTATCCCTTCCCAACCGATAATATCGCCTTGACCCATTCGTCGTAGGTGTGGGGCATTCCTTCTGCCGGATATCCCAATATAGTCTTGATTATGTCCGGGCGTACATTCCTTTTGAGCAGGAAAAGTGCGTGTGCGTCGTCTGTGCGGGCTTTGATCTTGAGTACCCTGAATTCCACAAGGTAGTCAGCGGTGTTCTTGTTCCTCTGCTTGAACGTCTCGATCTTCCATTCCGCTTCTGGTTGTTCCATGTGATCCCCGAACGTGGATACCATCTCTTTCACGAATTCGTCCCAGTTGACTGTATCGTCCTCGCCTCCCAACTGTGCTAGTTTCATTGAGGCAAATTGTCCTGCTGTCCCTCCTCTGAGGCAGGCTAGTACTGCTGTGGCCTTGTTGTCGGCCCCTTCGATTCTGTTGAACTTCAAAAATAGCAAGGTGGCTCTCCACCAATCTTCGAATTTACTCCTGGTTCCGTCAAAGAACCCTGGCTCTGGTATGAGCGATTTTCCGTGGCCTACTGCGGGCGCTGCTGGTGCTATTTCCTGGTCGGACATTTCTTCACTGTCTGTGTCATCGCTTTCTGTGTCGTCGCTTTCTGTGTCTGGTGGTTCGTCAGCGTTATCGTTGCCCTGTAATTCTTCGTCTGAGAATTCTTCCTCGGTGGTTTCGTCTTCCAATGAGGTCTCTTCTTCAGAGGTAGTCTCCTCTGCTAATGCTGGCGTCGGTTCTCTGGTCCTGTCTCTAGAAGCAGGTCCGCTAAGGCTCATACACAATGGCCTTCTTCTGCAAGGTGAGTTGTAGACGCTTTACCAAATGTTACAACCTTCCTAAGTGATCAACTCAGGTTGCAACAAGTGATGAAGACTTGAGGGCAATGAGAGAGTAGAGAAGGGGAATCAACGAGTTGGTAAAGCGTAAGGAATACAACAGAGTACCTAGGTGTATATATACTACTGGGGTATTCCTACTGGAGAGTCTATAATGGCGGCTGAGTAAGTGTGACGTCGTAGCTGAGTAAACAGTGGAGTAATCGCAGAATGAGAAGTAGCGGAAGAGAGACAGGTCCTTGACAAGCGGGGTGATGATAGGAATGGATGGATATTATAGTACATGATAGCCCCAAGGGAATATAACAATTCTCCTCTTGCTCCTAGTGTTGAGTTCTTCGAGCCCTAACAAGGCAAGAACTACCTGGTGTTCTCCCTCCCTTTCTCGACGTTGTCTAAGGTACTTGACATCATCTCGGCTGTGACTTCAAGTCTGGTAGACTTGTCGTTCTTGCCATTCCTTATCTGCTGTCCTATCCAACCACAGCAAGGTCCTAGTGAAGAGAACCAGAAGCGTTGGATCCGTTGGGAGATCTAGCTAGCCTCGTAACGTCCAGTACAGGATTAACGTGCACTGCTGGACAAGAGCTCTAGCGAAATCCTAACAGTATCTAGGTGTATATATACTACTGGGGTATTCCTACTGGAGAGTCTATAACGGTGGCTGAGTAAGTATGACATAGTAGCTGAGTAAACAATGGAGCAGTCGCAGGTAGAGAAGTGGCGGAAGGGTAACAGGTCCATGACGAGCGGGGCGTTGATAGGAATGGATAGATATTATAGTACATGATAGCTCCCAAGGGAATATAACATTACCCCCTTTTTATGCACTGTGACCGCACAGTTACCCTACAATGAATTGTGTGAGGTCTTTCTTGGTGGGTCCTGCATAGAACTTGTCATTGACCATGCTGTGTGCAATGAATAACTTGGCGTGGTCCAGTCCTCCTGCAAACATGGCGATCTTGATGCCTTTCATGGTGCCCCAGGTGTTGGGTTTGTCAATAAGTAGGGTTGCGAGGATATGGTCAACGTATTGTTTGTTGAGTTTTCCGTTGTCGAGAAGTGTGGTAAATGTGCTGGGAAATTCCCATTCCCTAACTTCCTTCAGTTCTACACGTTCAGGTGCTGTCAGGAAGGAGAGCATGTTCTCAACTTCCAGGGCAATGGCTGAGATGCATTCGGTTCCTTCTTTATCCTTCCTTTCTTCTCTATCCATCTTTCCAGACTTCCTGGCTTTCCTGCTCTCCAGGGCGTATGGGTCTGTATCCATGAGGAGTTGTGCAAGCTTGACCGCTCCTTCCTCTTTGTTGTTTCCATTGTAGTGAACAAGGACTAGTACCTCTGATAGGATGGAGCATAGCAACAGTAGTTTTCCTCCTATGTCTGTGTTGATAAAGTCTTCTAGGTCGACCTGTATATCCTCTACGTGGTCAATGGCTTGATTGTGCCTCCTCTGCCCTCTGGTTGCTGCTTGAATTCATGGTGAAATTGCGGTTAGGACCAGTTGTGTGTCCTTCATTGCTGATTTTGCTGCAGATACTGCTTTCTGTATATTGGAGATGTCGTTGACACAGCTCAGCATCTTGTCAATGGATGCTCCTTTTCTGTGCTCTGTAATCATCTGGGTAACCAATGAGGTGACTTCGTCCATGGTAACGTCTTGAGTGATGGAGTTGTGTGCTTGTGGTTCCTCAGAGTTGAGGAGAGCGGTGACAGATTGGCAGTTTTCTGTAGATGACATGGTTTGAAGTGTGCGGTTAATGATTTGTCTTGGAGTTTTCTGCCCCCTTTTTATAGGTCTTTCTTGCTCCGCAAGGGACACTCTGTATGACTCTAATGCTTCCTGTGCATTTCCTAATGAGGATGAGGGTATCCATGAGTCATGCTCGTCTCCATACCCCTTCCAGTGTACTAGGTATTGTGTTCCTCTGCCTGTTATGGTTCACCTAGAGGGCACTGTGAGGATGGCTGCTAGGCTAGTCAACACTGAAGGATCACTTCAACGATCATCTTTGGCTGACAACACTTGGTTGTCCTGGAGTACTGAACAGAGACTAATATCTCTTGCTGTTGACAGACAGAAGAACACTAAGTTCACTTGAGGGAATGCAACAATAAGGTTGTATTCGAGAGAGAGAGAGATAGGACAAGCATAGAAAGGAGGGAGGTAAACAAGAGGTTGAAGCTGAAGCTTCAACTACAGAATAGTCCATTATTTATACATTTCGAGATACTTCTGCTTTTACTATTTCATCCATTGCTCACTAAGATGAAACGCTACTAACGGGATCGGAAGGGACGTCGGAACGAGATGGCGTTCCGGGAATGGAAGCTCGTTGTGAAATGGAAGACAACGGATCTACGGAATCCGTGCTATCGGAGTTCTCTTGATCCAAAGGCAATGACGTTGTGGAGAAGTGGCTGATAGAGAGATCAACAGGGGAGTCGGTCCAGCGAAGGTCGTAGGGTTGGCCCATCAGGTACAGGTGGGTGAAGGACGTATCTCCGACGATCTGCCTCCATCCGTAGTTGTCAGCTCTGGTGAGTGCGGGCCGAGCAATCGTAGTCTTGTAGAGTCTGTGCCAATAGATATGGATAAAGGGCAAATTATCCCATACTTGGCAAAGGTGGTGGTTGAGGTACTGGGACTCGTACCGAGGGGGTGGAGGGGTTCCATGTGGAGAGGTAGATTGGCCTGGTACTTCTTCATAGTCCAGAATGTTGAGAAGTTCGAGGTGCCACTTGTATAACCAATGCAGGGGGTTCGTCGTCGAGACCATAACACTGCCCCTTTTGCGTTCTCCACAGATTTCTTCTACTTTGTATTCTTCTTCTTCTCCAATTAGTACTGGTGGTGGTGGTGGTGGTGTTTCTTGTGTCATATAGGTCGGTGTCCGGTGTGGCGTTAGTAGCGATTTGTTGAAGACGTCATGTAAGATCCAGTCTTCTGTATCACAAATCCCTATGCTTACCTAAGCTGGATATGGGGACAAGGGGACAGTAGTCTTAGATAAGTAGCAAGCAAGAGTGAAGTGATCAGAGATCAGATAGTAGATGAAGGATAAGACAGGCTAGGCTGTAGACAAGTTGTTAAGTCTGGGTCCTACAGATGCCAGACAGCTAGTTTATATACACAGAGGGCTAGGACCTGGGACACTACCAGATGACCCCAGGAACTCTAGTCCTTACTAATTACATGGAGAAACTGATATCTCCTAGCCAATGGCATAAAATGTTGAGTTGATATCTCCACTCATCACATTATGAGCTATATCTGTGTAGTCTATATCTGCACTAGATAAGGTTCTACCAGATGAATCTAGAGATAGATCATCTAAGACCCACATTTGATCCATGGTGGAGTACTCATGTATCTGCTTCATTCTGTTATGGACCCAGGGACTCACGTCCTAGTTCCTGAGGGCCAGAACCTTCTTAGGGTTATCGCTGGACACACCTCCAATTACAGGCTCACGCCTCTTCCCCCTGTCTACGATTGTAACGAGCTTAATGCAGTTCTTCAACGAGCTATGCATGCGGCTCCCTACCGCCACATAATCGGAGACGGCGAAGTCCTTAGCACGTATCCAATGTGCTGGATGGCAGCCATTGAGAATGGATGGCGCCCCTATCCGGTCACGGATAATTGTACCACCTGGCGACATCCTTACATGTTCTATGACGAGCAGGAACTTCCTGAAGTTCTTGCTGCGCTCATCGAGTCAGGAGAATATGGCCATCACTACCCATTGCAGCCTTGGCTGTTCAATGATGTGTCTGATGCTTCTTCTGACTCCTCAGAAGATGTACCACTCCGTGCTATTGCCTCCTATTATCAGGAGATGTCCTCGGAGATTGTTCCCTACGATCTCTCGTCCTCACCCTCGTCCTCCTCGGCCTCCTCATCCTCGTCCGCAGCGTCTACGCCTCAGGAGTCCTCCATGGGCTTCCCCACCTCGTCCGAACGTTCTACTGTCTCAGAGAATGATGACTCGGAGTAGATAGAACGTTATAGTAGATCATGGACTACAATCTTAGATACAGACTGACTCATTGGACGCTCTGTAGTGTACTAGTAGTTTCTCTCTCTCAATCAATGACTCGGACAGACATTTATGACTCGTAGATACAGTAGTACACAATGACCTTGGACTTGCATAAATAGGCGTAGATTACAGGATCAAAAACTCCAAGTTTTTGATTCTCTTCTGTTGTAACTTAACAGTTACCTGTCTAATCCAAGATTGGTCGACCTTAACTTCTAATCCTCTGAAGTTAACGGACCCATAGCT
>QFDT01002698.1:0-16108 GCA_003315915.1 Macrolepiota dolichaula | reverse complement strand
GACTGCCGGACTCGAAGCATGCCACGCCTCAAAGTCCGATTGAGTATCGCGACCAGCCTAAGGCTTCAAGCCAAAATTTGAGTACTGGACTCGTTCGCTTGTATACCTTTTCAGGTGTGGGGCGTGTGAGCTCATTCGTTTCAGACGTAGGAGAAAAGGGGTCATCTAAGAATAGACTGGAGAATTTCTTGGTCTACCCTGTCCAAGATCCGGTCCAGAAAGGCCGCAACGAAGGAAAGCTAAACATGGAATTTTTCCAAGGTGTCACGCATAAAAGTGAGGATCCACGTCCGTAGATGGGGGCAGTTCCTGTTGGCGACTCAAGACCCTTGCACAGAAAATATCTAGGGGAGAATGACCAATTGGATGTTCGAGTAATAAATTTAATCGTGGTGCTCTGCCGCCCTGCGTGAGGCTAGAAATGAATACCGGAGATTGTCACCGAGTCACGATCTGGCTCAATTACTGGTTACATTACCAGGTTGTCAAAGACGGCGACCTGCTACCTAATCGTGTTGTATCTAGAAAGAGGTCAAGGTTGTCAAAGAGATAAGATGAGTGGATAAGGATGAAGAAGCAGGGCATCTGATAGAACACTCGATGGATTTAACCGCTGAGTAGTCGACTTTTGTCCATGACCATGGACGATATGACAAGGGTCGAGGGTTTGCGATGTGTATCCATCGATGAGATTATATTGCATACGACGGAAGATAGCAGATCAAGTAGAAGTCTGATGGTCTGTTCTAGCCGTTTTACAAGACTCTCCAATCGCGCTTCGTGATTCTCTGTGGCGTGCATTAATTTTACCCAAAAAGCTCATAAACGGAGGTATATAATCAAATAAAACTTCGGGGACGGACGTCTAGCCATAATCGCCACCGCGTCGGGGTAATGCTACCACAAGAACCGAAAAGGACGATGCGCGGGATTACGGATCAGCGCCGACAGCGGGAGCGCGAACAATACCAATTTGAGTAAGTGCGCCTCTATTTGCCTGATAAGGCATTGACAAACACATTCCACCTCGAAGCCAAGAGTAAGCCTTGCAACTATCACAAGCACCATTCAAATCTATTCTGTTTATAACATCTTGTCTCTGTCAAGGAAATTCGAGAAGGACAACAATCCCTTCATTGATATGGACGCCCCTAACAATGGAAACGGTCCACAAGTCCCCATTGACCCTGCTATGCTTGGGCAAATAAAGGCGGCCATGGCGAATAGTATGAAACCAAAGGTATGTATTGGTATAGCCCTGGTACCAGTCAGAATTTCCAAGATTTCTTTCTTCAGCAATCTTGGTACGACTACAAATACGATGACGAGGACACAGTCATGGCTGAGATTGAAGAGTTCTATTCATATGTGGAGATGCCACAGGCTGTAGAAAATTTGAGAGCTTGGGAAGACTCATACATGCCTGGTATAGTCATTTTTGGGTCAATTGGATGCGTCTAAATGATTTCGCCTGTCAGAATGGATGAAAGCTAGTCCAGCGGATCGGAAGACTCACATTCAACTGCTGCTGGAAAGTTTGGAGCACAAAGACACAGAGATACGATTCACGAACGCAAGACGACTTTTATATGTGCTCCAAGGTGCGTAGAGCACATTATCTTTCCGTACAAGTCGTTCCGACCTTCAGTTCACTAGGTACATTTGCGGAGACCGGCTCTCCAGAGGACCAGCTGCATTGGATATTTGAGAACGCGAAAATAGTTAGAGAAGCATATGGCGTCAGCTGCATCATAGAGGCCATTAAGATTGCGACAAAGAAGCATGACTTTCTATGGTGAATGCGTCGTTGCTTTTGAGATAAACACTTACACTTACATAAAGAGAAGTGGTCTATCAGACCAGGATTCTACCAGGTTCAACATCAGCTTGGTCGAAAAGACTGACCTTATGGAAGAGATACTCACTGAGCTTTCCGTCTACTTTGGGATGCTATATCACCTGATTGAGGTATTCAAAGGCCACGAAGACTTTGCTGAGGAACTGAGTAAGTTCCATGTTCCATCCTGCACAAAACTTTAGAGTGAATGACTGCGTCCTGGTAGTGAGCTTGGATCCTCCACTACCAGTCTATTTGTTCAGCATTATATCTAATCTCCGTGACAAGAGCGCGAAGGGGTATCCCATAAAAAAAGTAAGTGCCGCTGCCATTGGATTAATTCCTATTTGACTTGTGGAAAAGCTTCTGCTTCTTATGTGGAAAACGCTACTCGCATGCTGGGGTGGTATGCGGGATTACGCGAGAGTCAAAAAGTTGTCGAGAGAATTAGCTGGACTCCCACCTTTCACAGACGAGAGTAAGCAATACTCAACAAATAGTACTACCTCTTCTAATTTCAACAAAATCAGATCAGAAAATTAAGACAACCGCTATTGACATCGAACAATACCGCTACGAAACTTCCGTCAAATATCCTACTTTCACCCCTCCCGCTGTTCCCCCTCAGACTCTTGCGGAATACCCTATTGCCAAATCTAATTCTTCTAAACTTACACACCGCTTATCCCAAGCCTACGTCCCTATCCCTTTGCGACACCATTATCATCACGAAGAACTCGAACCCACACATACAGGTATGATACCCGGCACACAATCTGGTTTCCAGCAGCAACAAATGGGTCCCACTGGCCCCTTCAGACCGAATCCCCAACCGGCTACACCTGCGCCTTCCCCTCCTCCTTCCCCGAAGCCGAAGAAGCAACAGTATCAAACCGATCAAAATCGACCGTTTTTACTGCCGTTCGCGGGAACCAGGGGGAAGAACGCGACTTTGGTCCCGTTCGCAATTGATGAAGCAGAAAGACTCTTCAATAAGCATATGTATGTCAGCTTGGCGTTGACACAAATCTGGAGAACGAGAGAGGATTGCATGACGTTTGAGAGTGGGCTGGATAGGATGCCCGGAATGGATGAAACGTACAGGTCTTCTACATTTTTGTCGAATGTAAGTACTATGCTCTGCTTTGTTTTATTCAATGGGCTAATCTTGGATTGTAGGAACTAGAAAAAGAACCCCTCCCGGACGTTGAACAGCTGGACCGCGAGATTGAAGCAACGATAAAAGCAGAAAAGGGAGCTGCCACCGGGACCGAGAAGCGCAAGTGGAGGGAACGCAAGGAGGATCTGATGCGCCTCAAGCGAGTAGAACAGGTATATGTATGTTGATATGAACTTATGGATTGTTCAAGATCTGACTCGCTTTAAGGGCGCTGTCTTACCACATCTCTCTGGCTGGGTTCTAGTGTTGCTCAAATTGCTGCTAGCTACAGTTTCTGCCAGCACAGGTGGCCTCCAGAATCCACAACAGTCTGGATCCTCCGTGTTCCCCCCGGGTGTTTCATCTCGTACGTTCATTTGACTCTCCTAAGAGTCGGCTACGAAATAACGGTATCTGCGATTCAGCCATCAACTCAGCTCCCGACCAACCTCCTCCTCACCCCCCATCATTGGAGGAGATTGATGTCACTCGGCATCGCGAGATTACGTCCAAGGCCGTATCTGCTATCTTGCTCATCGTGTTGAAATGGTTCAAGGTGTCCCGTAAGAATTGTATCTCATTGCTCAGGAGTGTTCGGTTGATGAATATTACTTGTTTGGTAGATGCAATGAAATTTCACCATCTCGGCCATCACCTACTTGACACGAATTGTCTACTGTTAATACTAAAGATGTTTGGTCTACAAGAGATCTCGCAACTCGTTGTTTCAAAGGCGGATTCTCCCGAGAATAAGTGCGTTCAATGATAGTCACCACAGATATCTTAACCGAGTGAATTAGTTTCTTCCAGTTTTGTCTGAATTACTCGAAGAACCCCCAGCCAACCCGACTAGAAGATAATTCCCAGCGGGCGACCCGTCAGTCCGTTACCCGAACCGTCATACTTCCCAACGGTGAAAAACACGAGGAAGAGATCGAGCATATTCATGAATATTCCTGGCGAAACTTCTTTGCAACCATCAATTATGCGAAGATTATGCAAAAGCTCTCCAAGGGACGGCCTCACCGGATATGGATGCTTGTGCATTACAAGAGTTCTGTACGAAACTCTCTGATTCCATATCGGAAAGCATGTATTGAAGTTTTCCCCAGGCAGTACTGAAACGAGTTCTTCGTGTCATGCATCCCATGTTACAACTCAACATCCTCAAATTGATCAAGAGCCAGGTTCCATATTGCGGTCGCCGATGGAGGCAATGTAAGTATAGCCAAGACTCAGCTGCGCTTTCCTCGAGAAGCCTACTTATTCCCGTGACTCAGCGAATATGAAAGTCATTACCGCCATATACCTGAACTGCCGACCCGACCTCCGGGATGAGTGGTTGACTGGTAATGAAATGGAAGAAGGCCAAGGAGCTCAGGTATGTCCGGAAGAACTCCCTCTGACAAAACCGCTAATTGTCCTACAGGCTCAAGAACAAGCCTTGCGTCATCTCGTGAAGTTCTGTACGTCAAACTTAATCTTATTAGTCCGAACTTATGGCTGACGGTTGTTCCCACAGACAACACGAAGCGGTACGGATCGGCGGCCCCAGCAAACCAAAATAGCAGCCCGAAACACCGCAGATCAGGAAGTATATCTCAACAGATGGATGGCCTGCATCCTCCTGAGTTGGTGGGCATGATCCGGCCCCTTGGGACGCCTAATACCGTTGACGCCGACGTTTTCCCTCCTCCCCGATCACAAGCTCCTGATCCTAATATTTTCCTCCCTTACATTACGGAAGATATCGCGTTTGAAGAGGAGTACGAAGAATACTTGAAGGATCTTGGGTACTCTGATGAACAAACAGGGGATATACCCCTCTTCGGCGGAGCGTCCGCTTGGAGCCGCTTACCATTCGAAACTGACATTGCTGATGGCATAAGTGACAGCGAAAGTGTTGTGTCCATAGGTGAACTGGGTGATGACGCCCGTCTTGACCCTAATCGGGATGATATTATCGTAGACGAGAATAGAAATAATTGGGAGGTATGTACTCGAAAAACTCATAATGATATGATACTGAAAAGTGCCCTCACAGCAACTGAGCCCTAAGACAATGGCAGCGTTACCTAAATCTCCTGCTGGCAACCGGCGTTCGAGTTCGGGTAGTGGGCTCAGACCAGTCATACCTTTTGGATTGGACGATGGAAGTGCAGTTGACCTTGAAGATATCGAAGAACCGGAATTGGGACCTGCACCGCGTGAACAGTCCACTCCCTTTGCTGAAGGTGCAGGCGTTGATGAAGTGGAGTATGCATATGGGTGCGTCATGTGACCGACATTTCGTCCACTTCACTGATGAGATTATAGCGTTTAATATTGATACGATACTTACTCTAGTTCAACTCCTCATGATTGTATCCCTTCTTGATTGATTATTTTTGCGACACGTCGCTAATGAGTGACAGCCAAGGCAGCTGAGCCAGGATGCACCTTTAATTCATTCATCGTTGTGATAACACATGTGGGGTCCCACCACGAGGCACGAACGCAAATAGCAACATTCCTTGTGACAATTTTCTTTCTCTCTCTCTCTTATACCTCCACCAAGACCTCGGCCGACTAATTCGGTTCCGCTGAAGTTTTTCGCTAGTCGGCACCACAATAGATGGATCGCCCAGATCGGCCCGGTAATTCCTTCAATAGTATAACCCTACCCTATCTGGATTTCACGACACCCGCCGCTGGCACATCGACTGCGGGAGTAGTGGCACCCGCACACCAACCAGCAGGTGCGACGAGGAAAAGAAGATACAGGCCCATACGGTTAGCACTCGAAATACACCATCAGTATCATGTTAATGCGTTTCCGATACCAATGACCATATCACAGAAGCTGTCTACGTGAGAATATATGCGGATTGTCGTGCGTTCTCATTTTCATCTATGTGTTCTAGCATGCCACGAGCGAAAACTCCAGGTCCGTCTTTCATCTGAGGAGTAGTTGGTTCTTGTAAGACGAAACAATCCAATTAGTGCAACAGAGCCCATCCTTGCAAGAAATGGTAATTTTTATTTCACCTTGAATCCCCATATCGTACTCCTTAGACTCGATCAACAGCACGGATCGCAGAATGACGGAGCAATGCATATATCGCCCTACCATCCCACCTAGCTTGAGGTACTTGGCGCATTCACAATCACAGTCGGAGTGAGTTTGTATGCCATGATGATGGTGGCCCCCAACGGTATTAAGGAACCACTCTCTTGTTAGATCTGAGCAAGGCGAAAATGAAGCCTCAGATGGTCTAGCGAGCGAAGCAGAGCGTCAAAGGGTTCAAATACCTCTACAATCAACCAATCAACCACTCGAACAACAACAACTCTCGAGCTTAGCCAGTGTAATATCTGCGATTGGGCAGCTTTTATCTCAGGGTGGAAACAATATCGAGGTTGGTTCAGTGAGCCACCGCATTCACTCATATATGCATCCTTGCAATGATGCTGTCAGGTAGATGCCATTCAAGATCCCAGGAAGTTCGTTGGAGAACTAAGCCAGTATTTCCCGGACCCACAACTTACATCTCACTTATTGAAACACTTTTTCGATGACTCACCCGTTCTTGCATTATGGCCTGTCCTTCACAAGTCCACCTTCCAACATGCCTATATACAACTCCCCAACGAACCCTCATCCACAGCTCGGGTGGTTTTACTGGCAACCGTTTGTCTACTATCCCTTCAGTTAATGCCAGAAACCGCAGACGATGTAAGTTCACCTATCGGACTCGCGCCCTATTTTGTGATTCGTTTAACTCATAGTCTATTTGCTTAGTCCGTGATTTTTCAGAACTACGAAGCGGGTAGCAGGGATGATCTGAAAACTAGGTTATATGAGTTTTCGACTCCTCTTTTATCGAACTTCGAGCTCTTTTCCCAACCAACATCCGAAGATATCCAATCATTCCTTCTTCTTTCCTTGTACTTGACTGTGAGTCGACTGTAAGCTCCTTTATCCATCACCCGAAGGCCAATTTAGCAACATGCTAGAACGAAGGGAATTACCCAGCAGCCTTCTGGTCATCCGGTACGTTGCACTTCTCTCCACTTCTCCTCTTATTCAACAGTTCTTGGACAGGGAATGCCATTAGGATGGCACAACTATGTATATCCAGACCAATGCGGATTATTGTTAATTGAATTGATATATGTACGTAGCTCGGATGCACCAATCCACGTTGGTCAACTCCCAAAATCCTTCGGCGGCAGAGTTCACTCGTATTCTCTGGTGTAAGTTTTTCAAGCTCTTTCCGTGCATGTGTATTCATGTATACAGGGTCGTTATTTCTTCTCGACCGGTATGTACCTGAGTCAAACACACCTTGGACCCATGATGGATGAAGATGATTTCAGGTATCAGTGTTATGCTTTCCAGCGCCCTTATACGATAATCGAACAGGTCGGTCTGGGAAAATGGCTGATCCACTATATGCTGATACCCACCCACTATTCACGACAGCACTGTCACACGCCGCTTCCTGAGGCCGTCCATTATTTCGCTGACCAGGGTGGAGGGCTTTCGGACACCCTTATCGACAATAGTACGCCCCACCACTCTGGAACCAGTAGGATTAAATTCCAACTATGGTCAGGTTTCCTTTTGGTCCAGATTCAATGGGCACGGTTAGCGGGAAATGTATGGGACGTCTGCTTTTCAGACCAAGCTACTATTAGAGACCTTCTAGGTCTGGAAAAGGAATTTTATGAGCTGGAGTCAAAACTACCGCTCCCTTTTCGTATCCACGACACACCAACGCCAGCGCGTCGGGGGGTCACGTATTATCAGGTCCGTCTACCCTTGGATTAGCGATTGACTGTTATTGAACCTTGGAATAGGGCCTAGTGTTCTCGTTGCGAACGTACCATATTCGCGCTCGCATTTTACTGAAATCAGTATGGTCGTCATCGTCCAAATGTAGTGTTGGGACTGACAGAGTCACGGCCCGGCTTTCCTAGCGAATATGCTTACGTCGTCTCTCACAGGATGGTGAGTTGCGTGAATTCTGGGACAATGTTGGCGGAATTTGTGTGGGACTCTGGTGAGGCTAATTTCTTGTTCTAGTTTCAGCTGTATCTCACTTCATGGCGTGTCAGTCAGACGATTCTCGCACTTCATCTCCGCGCACGTCAAACTCTCACACAATCCTACTTACGTTGGGGAGAGCTGGATATGATTTCTTTCGAGGCCATATGTGGGCTGTCCCTCTCTTTCTCCAATTCCGTCTTTTTGGCTAAATGTCGTCAAGTATTCTTAGTTGCATCCATCCTTGTGGATAGAGGTGTCTCGGAGCATACTCGGCTGATGGAAACTCTCTCTTGGATCACGCTTACTCAATCATTACTCGAAAAGGCGCCTCTCCATAACTTCCAGGCACGGAGAGCATTGAAAGCCATCGACCCTATTCGTGCTGCCATTTTTGCTATGGCGAGCCCGACCTCCCGTGTTCGACAGGCGCCTCAGGTTGAAATTGACCCTGAAATGGTCAAATTAGCAGAGTCACAGCCAGTTCCTGGTGCTGCAATACATGGACTGTCTACAGACGTGCTAAGTGGCGTTCTAGCCACTTCGTTGATTTCTCCTGAAGTGGACTTACTTAATGACGAAAACTTTGTCGATAGAGTCCAGGCTTTCCTTAATTCTGTATCTGATTCAGGCGCGGGCTGATTCATTGTGGCGTGTGTTAACACAGAGTATGCATAGTTCTACGGATGGGGAAAGCAATCGATTTTACTCGACAACGATACACGCGTTGATACATATGGGCTGACAGCGAAAGCGGTCGAGCTCACGCTGTTAAATCGAGCCTCTGAAGTTACCATCGACTGCTCCTCCCGACTGTCATTTACCATTGACTGGCAGTAGTAACTACCTCGGAGGTTGAGCACAAACCTGGCGCCCATTATGCATGTTGAGGCGACCGATAATGCTTGTGGAAGTCCAGACCACCTAGCCTATAGCGAAGATGAATGATAGTTTGATCAATACTCTGGAAATAGGCTTACGGGGAGGACAATCCAAACCACAGCGTTCGTGACATACGCTAAAAATGTTCTACAAGGTAGAGCTCAGCGTTCTGTCACCCCACAAGGGTATGTATGAAAATTACACGATGAAGTAAGAGATGCTATCTCGCATCAAAGTTTCCCAGACGGTCTTGGGGATAGCAAGACCGTGCCAACCGCAGTCGCGGCGTTTGACGATAAGCCATGCAGTGAGAACAAAGTAAACACAATCGAGAGTGATGACGGGTATCCAAAATGCAAAAAGGAATGATGGCACGTTGTATGGTGTGCAGAAACGAAAACCTGGATAAAGTGAATCATCCGCTATAAAAGATTATCAGGACACATGGTTCCGGGGAAGGAGGGGAGCAGTATACCTTGAAATTTAACAGATGCGGCGATAATAACGCCTACCATCGCAAGAACTTCACAAATGAAACTCAAAGAAGCGGCATATCTGATGTACCGAGAATATGGATACATTGCCCAAGTACGAAACAACATAGTGCCTGGAACCATGGTGAATGATTCGTCCGAGCAGCTGATTATGAGTGACGTACACTGCATCGACCAGATGATGACTGCCGTTCCCCATCCTTGGAAGATGAACCAGATACGGCCTGCGAGTGATAAGTAGCTTGTTCTTGTAAGGTTAAAGCATGACCTACAGCTAAAGTTCGAAGACGTGTCGTTCATTTAGTTTAGCAAGCCAAGACAAAAGAGAACAGGCAAGACGCACAACTATACCATGCGGTTAGTCCCTCATGCTAAGCGAAGAAAAAAACCGTTCGGCTTACGTGGTTATCAGGTGGTGGGACGGAGAACACTGTCAAGAACTAATTTTAGATACTGCGTATAATAGCGAAGGGGGGGGTCATTACTGATCGCATCGGTTCTAGTGGTGAGAAATATATATCAGCATCGTGATCAAGCTCGAAAGTCCCCAGGATGTGACTTACAGGAGGAACAGACTCCCAAAGTACCGATTCTATCGAACGAAATTTATGATGAGGTGTTGATGCAATCAAGGAACGGCATCCATACCCAAAGGAATAAGATTCTGGCAAATGAACATGGCTTTTTCTGTATGGGGCGAGCATAAATGAGTGGCATCAAAATGGAAACAATAAGGCGGACCTACCCAAACCAGTTCAATCTAATGTCGCGAGTGCAAGTCGAATTAACTTCTTTGACGTGACATCGGGGGAGAGTCCGCATACCTCTTGGTCGAGAGTGATGACTGGGGGGTGTAATGTGAGCAAGCTGTTGAGTACAACGAACGCCAACGTACAGTGGTCATAAAGAGTGACAACAGCTGGTATCACTGGGGGAGCAGAGGCAGAATGAGCTTCTGACAATCAGACACGAGTCTAGTACATACGCTGACAGATCCTGACCACGTTGGCATCGCGCACGGTCTGGACGAGACCAGTGCCGTCCATAACACTTCGTTCGATAAAAGATCCAAGGCTGAATAGTGGAGGGGGGGCGGGGGGCGAGGGTTTCAGGAAAGACAGCAAAGAGGAGTAAATGGTTAGTCTAAAGGAGGACAACAGTCAGGCCATAACTGTCCTCAAGTCGGTATATGTATCATTTATATATGCATGTCCTACTGCACACAGCAACGTAAATGAAGCCGTAAGCTTCGGCTGTTAAGGAGAACTGTCGTTGTGTGTAAAATTAGCGTGTGCGTGTTAAGTTTTGGGTCTTCTTCAATAGCAACCATACTTACAAAGCAGGTCTACTATCCTCCTCAGCTTTCTAGAACCGGCAATCCTCTGAGAACCTTACGAAGCACAGTCGGGCTAGGTTGTGCTGTAGCGGACATGAGGGCGGGTGCCCGGTTCCTCCGCCGATAAATGCTGACTGAAAACATGGTCATGACCCTGTTCAATACCTGTTGAATGGTGTATTCTCCCGATTCTAGTCATATTGACAGGAACATTGTCCAGGCTGGGCGCCCTCGTCTTCTGGAAAAGGGCTGTACGAGAATCAATATGACATCGCAACCATAGGAGGGATGTTGGATCTCGCGGCGGAGCCGGGGGGCTCAGTAGGAAGTCTTCTCTGGAAGCGGCTTGGGGCGCAGGAAAACGGGAGGCTAAGGGACTGGTCGTGACAGACGGACGGTATGGACCACAAGCGGGTTAATATCGTTGATATTGGCGGCCCTAGTTAGTTAGATATAACACTAGAGTATCGTCCACGGACTATCCATCAGCTTTGTGGCATTCCGAGGACATCCCAACAGCTGTGGAAGGGCTTCACAAATTTCCAGAGGGGCTTGAGTTTGAATACAGATGAGCGGAGAGGCGTTGGCACGCAAACTTTTGTAATCGACACGGGGAGGTTGTTATTGTGCCGTTTGGAACTCGTAAGGCACCGACGCCATATTGACTCTCCTAATCCATCTCTGAAGTTTGGCAAGATACAACGTACCGCCGCCGATTACGTCTGAGAGGACGGTCTGTCCTGGATTGTACGAGAAACCCCGATTAGGCACGCACGCAGCTTCAAGCACTCAAAAGTGCTGGAATCAACCCGCGTTGGTGAAGAGACAAGCACTGCATGATTAAACTCTAAGAGATGAAGAGGTATTCAAATTGTCCACTAACAGTGGCAGATCCGATCTTTTTTCATAAGGAGCCCCTAGCACATCCTAGGGGATATTAAGCATTTATGCCGTACCTCTGAAATTTGGCAAGATAAATGGGCCCTGAAGTAGGAGTGGTAGAAGAGGAGAGGAGGGGGAGGGAGGGTATGCACTTTGTTTGTGTGTATGGACATGGTTTGTGCAGTGTTTTATTGTGTCTTCCACAATTTGGACGCTGTCGATGTATGTTGAATACAGTGGCTGCAGGCACACCATGACCGCGCACACCTTCTCCTCCACCACGCTCATGGAAATGGGTGGCCACCAACAGCCCCAGCATCCTAAACAGACAAACTGGACCAGCCTAGGTAGTCCAGAAGGTCCGTGCGCAGAAAGGACAGAATTCCCACGTATCTGACATAAGCATGGTGAATCATGGCTTGTTTGCTTGCCCTCGACCACCATCTGCCCCGCCAACCACCGACAAACACTCGCATCCCGCGGTCTCGTAATTGGGTAAATGTCACAACAACAACCTCAAGCAATGCAGGCCATGATGGATCAGCCTCCTCAGCCTCAGGATGTCGGTACCAACTCTTACTACCCACAGGATAACGACCTCACCGGGGGTCTTCCCATAAATCTCGACTCGCTGCGAGATGGCCCCCCCGGCAGTAAGCCCTTCTACCCCTACTCGACGCTTATCCGGTACGTCACCCCGCCTTTCTGTCAGGGGGAGAATATCACACCACCCTTATGAGTCGGAACCTCATCAGCTTGTCTTCCTCAGCTACGCCATTAAGGGCTCCCCAAATCAGAAATTACTTCTAGAAGATATTTATTATGCCATCGAGTCTCGAGTGCGTACCTTGGTTCAGTAGGCCTACGTACAGTCTGATGATAATTCCCCTCAGTTTCCCTACTTCAGAACAGCACCGAGTGGTTGGAAAGTGAGTGTCATTAGTGTAAGAACAAGGTGTTTGTTTAGGATCAAAATGTATACGACGCGTCTCGCGTTCGCGCTGTTGTTGTTTGACTGTCTCTATTTGTTGTTGGGAGTTTATCGTTTCCCTTTTCACCCAAACACTTCATTTGACGCATGTGGATTCCGAATTCCGGCACTGACATACCTTTTACAGAACTCGGTTCGCCACAACCTTTCGCTGAACCCATGCTTCGAGAAAGTCCCCCGTCCTCTCACGGATCGTGGGAAGGGTTCCTACTGGACTGTCAATGAAAACGTCGATCCTCGTACTGGTGTCCACCGTGTCCGTAAGAAGAAGAACAAAGGCTCAAAAAATCGAGGATCAGAGGAGATTGAATCTCAACCAACCCAAACCCAAGATTTCAGACCACCCGAACCTCAACCCCCTGCTCCCCAAGCTTACGATGATCCTAACGCCCACCCTCATGCACAATTTGTCGCTCCCCCAACCATGCATCCCGATGAGGCTGGTCCCAGTCGCCAACAGGTTCCATACCCACCACCATACCCACCGTAAATCATCTTCTCGCGCTAGATGAATTCCATCTTTTTTTTCTCACCATAATTACCAGATTCAATCCAAATTTCCCCATGATGGCACCTGATCCACGCTTCCCTCCACCAATACCCGGCGTACTACCTATCCCTCCTGAAGAAGGTTTCGAGGTCGACGAGCATGGTAATGTTAATTGGCGTCTAGCTTGGCTCAAGGAACTTGGACACCTTGAGCAGATCACTGCAGAACAGGAGAAGGCAGGTGTAGACCCTGAGTGGTACAGGATGATGTTGTTTCGCGTTCGTAGTGCGTTGATGCCTCCGCCTATGAATCCCGAAGTTATGCATGGCATGCCACCACCGCACATGCAGCCACCACCACCACAGGGTACCGTTGATATGGCTCAGCAGGCGCAGACACAGCAAGCACCAACTCAGTAGATATTTGTTATTCCTTGGTTCTTCATGTTCGGACAATCTCTTCGCTTTGATTCTTGTTTTCGATCTCTATATTACATTTTCGCTTCGACTATGGCATCTTGTTACCTCACTCACCGTGATTTAGCGGTACCCACAATAAGGCGGCGCGCTGGGTGAGGTTGTACATAAGTATGTACTAGATACCACACGTATAACTTAATTAGTGCAAGATATACTCTACTCTTCGGTATGTAATTCTGGAATGAGGACAACATCGACCGAATAAGGCCGAGGGCTGAGTCAGTTCATTATCAAGATACCGGGGCGCTATGTCAGCATGTTGAGCTGAGGATGAAAAGAATTGAGTAATCACTCCTATTTTCGACTGATCGTTTTTCACTTTGCGAGTTCTTTTTGAGGCAACTGTTTCGTGTGCACATTTCCCCGACACCACAAACACACCCAACCGCTCCAGAGGTCATTCCGATCCTTCCATCCACCACATGTCACCCACCGCAGTGTATCAACAAGCAGGAAATATGACCAACGGACAAATCTCTGCAGTAGCTCCCGTCAAAGGACCTGCCCTTGCGATCGGCACACTCTCGACTGCGCAAGACGGGAAGTATCAGACACTGGTATCGGAACTAGAGGTAACGAGGCGTGTGGACAAACAGATGCTGGATCGTTTGGTCGATAATGGTACAGTCCCGGTCCGTACCATAAGAAAAAAGATCAAACCGCTAATTTTGCTATCTATCAAGCCACGACACTCGAGGCGTCCTCATACTCTTCTGTGCATGTTGTTCTAACAGATACCGAATATCAATCCTTGAAGTCTAATCTCTCTGATTTCCTGGCCCAGCTTCTGTCTGGCTTGAGCCCACTAGGGACACTACACCTCCTCAACCTCACCTCTACCATCCAAACCCTCCCATCCGAGTTGACACTCTCAGGATTCAATGTCCTATCCACACTCCCAGATGAAGGAACCATCATCGCACAAAAACCCGCACATGTCCCCTCTACAACCATTCCCCTCAAATCCCGATCCGCAGACTCGTCTACGCAGGCGTCTTTGAATGGCTCAGCAGCAGCCTCGGTTCCACTTCGGAAGAAAACCGATCCAGCAAAGAAGAAGGCGTTGTGGGCACTCACTTCAGCTACGGGTAATACGGATAAGATCGACCCAGAGTCTTTGCTCACTGAAGCCGACAAGACCCGACCGGAACCAACATGTGAACCCGTAAACGCTAATGCGCCTCGACGCAAAAAGGCATGCAAAGGTTGTACGTGTGGATTGGCAGAGCTTGAGGAGGAGGAGAGGGTGAATGGGAAGGTTGTGGTTTTGGATGGATCGCAGACGGGTGAGGCGATGGTGGTTACGCGGGATGAGAAGGAGAGGTTGGTTAATGCTGCTAAGAATGCGCCAAAGGCGACGAGTAGCTGTGGGAGTTGTTTCCTGGGGGATGCGTTTAGATGTGCGAGTTGCCCGTATCTTGGTATGTCCCCCTTCCCTTTTCTTGGCTTTGAAGAGTTTTCATGTTGTGTGTTGTAGGTTTGCCCGCTTTCAAGCCAGGCGAAAAGGTCGAGATAGATTTTGGCATGGATGATGTTTGATTCGTCCTGTTGTTCTTATCTGTAGACGGTCTCGGGGGAGGTGCCTTCAACATTAACCATCATCCTATATATCATGCTTATTCCATAGGTGCTCACACCCGCACACTGTGTAAACGTATTTGTCCTGCTGCTCTCACTTTTTTTCATCCAACTGTTTCGGGCTACTAGACCGGTGTCCAATTTATTCCGAGTTATCAGATAAGGTGCTAGGCGTTGACTTTTGATCACTACGCAATCGTCAATCACCGATATGTGACGTCGACAGAAGGGCCAGAATCCAGGTGGTTGGTGGAGGGGTGGCTTTTAACGGTACGACTTGCCGCGATTCTATGTGTCACGCATACTGGCGACATGCGAATGAATACCTTAGCTGCAAATAGCTAGATGAAGTAAAGGACACCCAACCGTGCGCGAAGTATATAGTCGGAACGTTACAGCGGTATATGTGCTCCAGCCAAAGTATAGAATGTCTTGGGATAAAGCAAGCCCTTTCCATCATTACTTGGAATAGCAGCGATGAGAGGAATGCGCACACCAAATCATGTTCCCATTCGTCCTTGCAAAATCGACAATCAGAAACCAGGGCGCATATGATTAACATGATTGACCATACAATGTCACCATATACTACCATATACCAAACGAACGAATGAGTGCCTGCCTATTCGTCAAGTAACCGAGGATCGTCAGAAATGGAAATTTACGACACCCCCCGGGGAGCTGGGACCCCGAAAAAGCTCACAAACAAGATATGTCATTGACATCAATATTTTTCATATTCAGGGAGTGTCCTCAGCATCCTCCAAACCCAATATCCATTAATCACAACGTACGCATACAAATGTCCACCCTCGACCAACCCACTCCTACCTCTCCTCAACAAGCAAAACCAAAATATTGCGCCCTCTGTCCCAACCCCCCAAAATACACCTGCCCCCGTTGTCACACCCCAACCTGCTCGCTCCCCTGCAGCAAAACCCACAAATCCAC
>QFDT01002692.1:0-16079 GCA_003315915.1 Macrolepiota dolichaula | reverse complement strand
GCCTCGTAACGTCCAGTACGGGATTAACGTGCACTGCTGGACAAGAGCTCTGGCGAAATCCTAACAGGCAGTCTACCCCTTCTCTTCCTTTGTCAACTTCAATGGCTAAGCCATCCAAGAAGGCACCTGAGGATAATGAAGAGGATGTGTCCTATGAGAACAACACTCTTGACAATTATGCTCACTTTATGTGTGAGTCTAGCAATTGCTTCAATGTTCTCAAGGCGCTGTTTCTAGGAGCATCTGCCACCAAACTCAAGAAATTCTGGGAGGCCATCAAACCATGGGCCAACTGTTAGGATTTTGCCAGAGCTCTTGTCCAGCAGTGCACGTTAATCCCGTACTGGACGTTACAAGGCTAGCTAGATCTCCCAACGGATCCAACGCTTCTGGTCCTCTTTACTAGGACCTTGCTGTGGTCGGATAAGACAGCAGATGAGGGACAGCAAGAGCGACAAGTCTATCTGCCTTGAAGTCACAGCCGAGACGATGTCAAGTACCTTAGACAACGTCGAGAGAAGAAGGGAGAACACCAGGTGGTTCTTGCCTTGTTAGGGCTCAAAGAACTCAACACTAGTAGCGAGAGAGAAACGCTGTCTAGTAGCAACAACGCTAAGATTCAAATTGCAAAAACTACCTACTTACAGGCTTGCTATTTATTGTGTATTGTACAAGCTATAGGAAAGGTTGGTAGTTCATCAGAAGGAGAGAGAAAACGGAAGTCCGTATCTAAACATAGGATGGGGAATAGCGGAGGTCTGTAGCTAAACATAGTACAGAAATAGAAGAAGGGGAAAGGAAAGGAAAAGCGGGAGTCCGTGCTCCAAAGAGTCCAAAGTCTCTAAATTTAGCTGTTCTCCTATACCGGTGTTATTCGTCCATTTACTCCAAGTTAAGTTCTTCTTCGTCATGAAACTCCCAGTCTTCCCATTGTGCGTCGACTACCATCATGTCTGTGAGGACGTCAAAGGAATCAAAAATAATATTCATAACACCAACCTTCTAATTCACTATCCTGATGCAATGCTGTCCCCTTCATCCCCACCTGCTGCACCTCTGCCTCATGCAGAGGATGTATCTATGCTTCTCCTGCCTCGCTCTCTTAGCAAGGCATCAGTTCAGACTATACCCCCTCCACACCCCAAGGTGCATGTTGAGGAACCCATCACTGGCACACCTTGTATCAGGAAGTCTTACACAAATGCTGTGGCCCACTCCACTGGCCCACCTTGCCCCCCCAATGTGTCTGCACCACCACCTCCTCGTGCCAACCCTGTTCTAGTCCAGGAACCCGTCCTAGGTAGGTGCCCTGCAAAGCACCTGTTATGGACCCAGAAACCCACATCTTAGTTCCTGAGGGACAGAACCTTCTCAGAGTCATTTCTGGGCATACCTCCGACTATAGGCTCACACCTCTCCCCCCTATCTATGATTGCAATGAGCTTAATGCAGTTCTACAACAAGCTATGCATGCAGCTCCTTACCACCACATAATTGGAGACAGTGAAGTCCTTAGCATGTACCCAATGTGCTGGATGGCAGCCATTGAGAATGGATGGCGCCCCTATCTGGTCATGGATAATTGCATGACCTGGCGACATCCCTACATGTTCCACGACAAGCAGGAACTTTCTCAAGTTCTTGCTGCACTCATTGAGTCAGGAGAATATGGGCACCACTACCTGTTATGATTGTCTCCTCTATCTTGTAACAGTATGTCACTTCTCTTCCTGTTGTCTTGGACTTGTCCTAGTCTTCTTCTTCCCTCACCTATTCTTGTTACCATCATTCCCAAGAGCTGTGTCTCTTACTCTATTTGTCTGATCAGTCAAAAGCCAAGTTTCCCTATTATGTATGCACTAAAGATAGCGACACCTTGGTGAAAGGGTCGGGGATTGGATCTCAATGTGTGGACTCTATTTACAATGTATTTGTATATTGATTAGTTTGGACAAACGTTGATACGGCCTCATATACTGAAGCGTAGTGTACTATGTACCCTAGCTTTAGTATTGTTGTTAACCAGTGTGTTCTTCTTGATATTGTTCGACATTGCAAATCTGTTCCCTTGATTGTCTTCACTGACAATTAGACTTACCATATAACACCTGCCTGGAAGCTCTGCGTGTTGCTCAAGTTCAGGAGATGACCCCTCCGTCATTACATCAAGAAGACCTTTGTCTTGCTTGACTCCACTTGGCACTTACCTCATTCTCTAGTCTGGGACTACGGATTGACTGGTAGTACTGCTGAGGTGACTTCTCAGCAGCCTATCTTCTGGCATGGCTTTGGACTAGGTCCGAGCATAACAGTATACTAAAGCTCAAAACCCCTCTTCTCTGCTTCCCTCTCTCTCTTTGCCCTCCGTCCTGAAAAGATAACATCAGTGGACAACCTTCGTCCTGCAAGATAACCTCAGTGAACATCCCTTTCTATTTTTTCTATCACCAAAATCACTTCTCCAATCCCTCCCTCAGTTCCTCCTATCAGGTGCACTACATCTGGACCTTATAACCAAACTCACATTCCCAGATTCCACCCTCCTTCCGACGAACAAGTCTCCCAGTACACCGCCATCTACAAAAAAGCCCTCAACAATCTTGCCTTTCGAGAACGACTACATGGCTACACATCTGGTACAGAACCTGTCATTCACATCGACGGGACAGCCTTCATACGAAGAGAACTTATTGGTATCCAACACATTGTCCGATCTCACGGAGAACATTCAACAAGTGATCCTCAATCCCCAGAGAACATCCTCCTCGACTATCAACTTATCTTCCACTATAAACTCTTCCACTCCTGGCAACAACAAGGACTCATTGACTTCCTAAGAAACACCACAACCTTCGACCTCTTTGAACAAAGCTATCAAACTGCCACCAAAAGGAGCGATTCAGCAGTATACTGGAGGGGCATTTATCAGGATTTTGACCAAGCCAAAGCACTCTTCAAAGCATTCAATTATCATCTTTCACAACATCAAACCCAAACTCCAACCGCAGCAAATCCCTTGACCAAATCCTCACCCGATTCTCCTTCGAGCAACGACTCTCCTCAGACTTCAGAGTCATCCAAAGATGAGACCCATACACGCACATCCACATGAACAGACCCACCGTTGTATCATTCTACACCAACCCCTACCCTGTTAGAGGTCCCCCCACAAGTCACAGACCAGTTCTCATGGGGAGCATTACCAGAATCAGACGATCTAACGTCAAGATCTCTCAGATCTACATCTGTGTCTGTCCCGAGTGTTACACAGAGGACGACATCAATCTTTGGACATACGGACTCAATAGCTTCATCGTTACTACCCTTCCACACCAAACCCCATTTTACGAGTGGGACAGAAGAACAGCAAACATCTTCCCCAGCCAACGCTACTCCAACACCTACATTTCCATTGACTCCCACTTTCAATTCATCTTTGTCAACACCAACCCAGATACTAAGTACACTCCAGAACCCACCTATTACTATGACGCAACCCCTGTCTCATTCGCAAGGAATGCAAACGCCCTCACAGAGTCCTCAGACTCCGAACCAGAACCCAACCAGGAATCCACCACCAGTTCCTCATTGCAACCCTCCACCAGGACCACCACTACCACCACCTCCCCCTCCTAATCAACCCGTTAATGCACCCATGGCAAACATTGAACAACCCAAGAAGATCAACCCCTTCAGTGGAGATCCTTGAACCTTTCAAACCTTCCAAGACAAACTTTGTCTCACCTTCGACACCTATCACCCTTACTTTAGCAATGCCAACAACAATTACGATGACAGGAAGAGAATTATCTTTGCACTCCACAATATGACAGGAGGAAACGCAGCTGGATTTCACAACACCTTCATGCAAGATCATTGGGATGACACCAACAACACCTATAATTACGGCACATAGGACGCTTTCAACGCTTCACTCGAAGAAAACTTCAAACCAAAGATTGAAGCCACCCAAGCCATTGAATGACTCAAACAAGCCCGACTTAACGTCAAGACCGACAACGTAGCGACCTTTAATCAAATGTTCACCTATCTAGTTGGACAAGCAGCTATTACGGATGATCATCATCGCATGCAGCTCTACATTGACGCCATCCCTAACTGGATCCAACAGAAGATATTCCTTACTACTCAAGTACCCGACACATACGCTGCATGGCAATGCGACGTCGCCAATCTGGTTAATAACTACCAGAAGTATCTTATGTGCTACACTGCCGCCAAAAACCACAATCCTATTTCATTCTATGGCAATGCGCTCTCACATCCAAAGAAGAACTTCGCCTTCAAAGAGTGACCACTTCCACGAGGAGAACCCATGGACATTGACACCATTGAGGAGTTCTCTTCTGACAAAGAACCTGACATACCTGATTTCTCATCTGACGAAGAAGACAATTATGCAAAGCAGGGAATCTCTGTCAACACCACCCTCACTGCTTGACAGAAGAAACAATTGAAGAGAGGAGCATGTCTTGTATGTGGCAATCCGAAACATTGGGCAAGAAGTTGTCCCAAGCAACAACGCAACAATAATCCCAACAAAACCTCTTTCCAACAATGCTTCAACAAACCATCAAACCCACCACCTCACCCTACATCCAATTCACTCAAGATTGCCTTCAACAAACTCTCTCCTGAAGAGAAACAGACCTTTCTCAATGACGCCACTGTCAACATCCTTGAATCTGATATTCCCAACAAAACCACATCATCTTTTGTCTTGGGAGCAGAGTGAATGCGACTCCTCTTGCTCCTGTATCTAGTTCTTCAGCGGACAATTCGTTTCTTTTGATTCAATCCCTTTCTTCTGAAATTACTCCCCCTCTTGATTTGAACAATCCCTATGATTCTCAATGGACTGCTCGCAAATATGTCTTACATCGACTGTTGATGAACACTGGATCTGGTAACTCCTTGGACACTTCTTTTACTTCGGCCTCATTCCTAAGCTGCACAGGTTGCACTATTTCTGAAATCTCTCTCACATCTTTGTCTAACAATAAATCCTTACTGATACCCATGTTGCTGAAGAACCCAAACTCATCTAAAGTCACTACCCTTTACCCGCTACTTGATAGTGGAGCACAGGAAAACTTCGTTTCTCCCTTGACTATCCAAAGACTTGGGCTGAGAACGAAAGCATTAACACATCCTATTGTCATACATAACATCAACGGCACCCTTAACAAAGGAAAGACCATCTCAGTGCAGACAGAGGTTATCCTTAGCATCAATAAGAAAGATGTCAGCATATCCTGCTACGTCGCTGAGATCGGAGAATGGACCATGATACTTGGCCTTCCCTTTCTCAAAGATACCAACCCCAATATTGACTGGTCGAAAACGACCTTTAGATGGAGGGAAAAGGGATCCAATACGCTGCAAGCTGAGGACTCACCCTGGGTACTGACCAACAGACCCACATAAACAAACTATTGATTGCTGAAACCATGACCTCAAACGTACCCTATCTTGCATGAAGACAAGCCTTGCTCAATTATGATGCATCACTTGATCTCGCCACTACCTGTCTTGAGATCAATGTAAAAACATCTGAGTCACAGAAAACCTTCCAGGCTTACCACGGTGTAAAAGCCCAGGTTGATGTGAAGGAGATAGTCCCTAAAACTTATTGGGAATATTTACCACTATTCAGTGAGAAGGAATCCAAGAGATTTCCACCCTCGCGTCCATATGATCATAAAATTCACCTCAAACTGGACTTTAAGCTGGAGGCTGCCAAGTTGTACCATTTAACGGACACAGAGCTCATCGAGTTACAAAAATTCCTTGATGATAACTTACAAAAAGGATACATACAGAAATCCGAAAGCCCTCAGGCTGCACCCTTCTTTTTTGTGTCAAAGAAAGACGGAAAATTACACCCAGTTCAGGACTACCGCAGCCTGAACAAGTATACCATCAAGAACGCCTACCCCATCCCTTCCATCCCACACATCATGGATCAACTACGAGGAGCCCACTACTTTACCACCATGGACATTCAAGCAGGATACAACAATGTCCACATCTGCAAAGGTGACGAATGGAAAGGTGCCTTTTGCACTCCCTTTGGACTTTTTGAACCTCACGTTATGTTCTTTGGCATGACGAATAGTCCTGCCACCTTCCAAGCAATGATGGACCACATCTTCCGAGACTTAATTGACAAACATGGTCCTACAGCCGTCATTGTCTACATGGACGACATCCTCATCTTCTCCAACTCTCTTGATGGACTCAGGACTGAAACTCTTGAAGTCCTTTGACGTCTCAAAGAGAACGATCTCTATATCAAACCAGAGAAGTGCAAGTTCGAGCAAACCACCGTCGAATATTTGGGAATGACCATTGCCCATAATCAAGTTTGCATGTCGAAAGACAAACTTGCAGGAATTTGAGAATGGCCAATACCAAAGGCTGTTCAAGACGTCCGTAAATTCATTGGCTTTGCCAATTTCTACCGCAAATTCATCCATCACTACTCACACATCTGTGCACCTCTAAACACCCTTTTGAAGAAAACCAAAACCTTCGAATGGACCAACAAAGCTAACAGCACCTTTATCACCTTAAAGGACACATTCCAGAAGGAACCTGTCCTCATCACACCTGACACTTCCAAACCATTCATTGTTGAAACCAACGCATCTGATTATGCTACAGGCGGTGTCCTTATCCAAAAGGACAATAATGGAAACAAACACCCATGCACCTATCATTCCAAATCACTAGATACAACCCAGAGAAACTATGGAACGCCCAACAAGGAGCTACTTGCTATCAAACAAGCCCTAGAGGAATGGCGACACTATCTTCTCTCATCTCCCCACCAGATTGAAATCCGATCCAATCATGACAATCTCCGCTACTGGCAAGACGCCAGGAAGCTATTCCAACGGCAAGCTCGTATCTGGATGGAAATCCAAGAGTATTCATTCACCATTCACCATCGCCCTGGCAAAATAATACCAGTGGCCGACGCACTCTCTCGTCAACCTGATCATGAGATCAATGGAAAGGAAGAAAACAAAGACCAAATAGTTCTACCCAAAGAATTGTTTGCGAATGCCATATCATCCGAAACCTTATCCGACAACAGTCAACCATCTCTCAAAGAGAAACAAAACATTGTTTCTCGGCATCACGATCATCATTCTGCTGGACACCCTGGCATCAACAAAACCATCCGTTGAGTTCATTTAGAACGAACCTGGCCTGGCCTCCAAGAGTTTGTGAAGAACTACGTCGCAGGCTGCCATGTCAGCCAACAATTCAACATTGACAGACAACCAAATGCACCATCTTTTCAACCCCTAGAACCATCAACTTCAAAGCGACCATTCTCTGACATAGCAATGGACCTTGTCACCAATTTACCTACAACATCGGATGGGTATGACTCTATATTGTCCATGGTGGACTGTGGACTCACAAAAGGGATAATGGTACTACTAACCCACAAGACAGCAACGTTCAAAGATATCGCAACGTTGTTAATCAAATTTTTCTATCCAAGATACGGAATTCCAACTTCAATTGTCACAGACCGAGACTCTCAATGGGCAAGCAAAGTGGCAAAAGCCTTTTTCAATTCCCTTGGAATCACCATGTGTCTCTCCACAGCATATCATCCCCAGACTGATGAAGTGACCAAACGATCATACCAAGAACTCAAAACATATCTCTCAAAATATTGCTACAAAGATCCAATGACATGGGCTGACAAATTATCACATTTTGAGTACAAGTACAACTCCACTCTGCATGCAGGAAATGAGAAGACACCATTCAAACTCTTGTACGGCTATACACCTCCACCTATTCCTCAATTCCTTGAAATTACAAATGCACCAGCAGTCAACGACTGACTCAAAGACCTCGACATCCACCGACAAAACACTGTTGAGGTTATGACAAAGAACATGAACCGGATGGCCAAACAAAAGCCTAACTGATCCAACACCTTTGAGAAAGAAGACAAGGTCTGGCTCGATGCCAAGAACCTTCTCCTTCAAGAACAATTATCTAAAATCCGCCCCCGGCACTATGGCCCCTTTTCCATTGCAAAACAAAAAGGACCCCTTGCATATGAACTCACCCTTTCCAAGACATGGAGAATCCATCCAGTCTTTCATGTCTCCTTGCTCAAATGCCACCAGAAGACCAAGCAAAACAACACCGAACCCGAAGCCAAACCACCAGATATCATTGATGGCCAAGAAGAATACAAAGTCGAGGATATAATTAACCACCGACTTAACTGAGGCCAACTCACCTATCTCATCAAATGGAAAGGTTATCCCAACTCCGAGAATACATGGGAACCTGAACAGCAACTCCTTCCTCATTCAACTGAGATCTTAACCAACTATAAGAAGAAACATCGACTCTAGATTGGATTGCAAAAGCTCATACGTCTGACCAAGCAAGCAACCACGCCTACAATGACTATGAACCCCTCTCTAAACCCCTAACCACTGACCCCTTACCCATCTTGCACAACAACGTCTGGCCCATGGATACCTCCACCCCATCCATGACTCGTCTCATCCCAGCCAAGAACGTATACACCCCCAGTGAATTACTATCACCATTGTCATCCATCCCAACCACCGTACGTTTATCCGACAATTCAGGATGATGGCCTTTCAACAGCATTAACCCATTTGTCTTCTCCCAACCTTCTTCAACATCCAGAGGAGATCCTTCGATACCTTCAGTCCCTAGCACATCCCCAGCAACTCCCTCTATTCCACTCCATCTCAAAGATGTTTCAGAAAATAAGGACTATCAAACTTTCCTCCAACAAGCCCTCACTTCCATTACCGGACAAAACCCACATTGTTATTCACAGGGACAACAAGATAGAAATATAGATGCACAACCAAGCATCCATCCACACCCCATCACCCCCTCTTCACATTTATCAAACACAGAGTACACCAGCTCTGCCGCTGCAGTCACTGCCACCTCCCTTGCATCACAGATGGACTTTCACCAACCAACTCCAGCGCCAGGTCCACTCAACTCATTTGAATATGATGAGCTCTGGATCAATCTCCGAGATACAGCCAATAGAGCAGGCCACACACTGCTCAATCAGGCCGGACCTAATCTCAACACCCTCTGTACACACTACACAGATAACCTCCTTGCACAGACCCTCACATATCTCACATCTATCAGCCCAGAGAATGTCCAATGTACCATTACAGCCTTTATCAAGACATCTCCTCAACCCCAATTCTATGCAAACACCACCTCCCCTCACTCCCAACATCAAGGAGTGGCTAACCTTCCTGGGAATCCAAACCCCAGTCTATCAGTACCTTCAGTTATTGGACAAAATGGACCACAAGACGAACCACGAGTGGAACCAGGAACCTATCACTGGAAATATTAGAAGAACGGATACACCCTTACTACCAATGGAAGATCACATTCCTATTGCATCAGAACCAACCCATGGGTCCCAGAGGCCTTTCAGCCTCAACATAAGGCTTCAAACAAACAATGCCCCAACCTTGCCATTTACCCAAACCTCCATGCCCTTGTCCTCATCCTCAAGCAGATGGGAGACCGTAATCCCATACGAGACTATCCCCAATGGAAGTACGCAATCACCCACTGCGTCCTACCAATCCCTTGGGCTCTCAAACTTCCCCAGGAACTCTTAATTGTATACTCGCACGGCTGCTGGGCCTGCCAAGGCATTGGACACATCAGTGCAAACTGCCCTACCTATAAGTGTCAATTTTGCAATGATTCTAAACATTACTCCTGGATGTGTGCTAGAAGACCAGCCACTCCAACTTATCCTTCTCATCATTCTACCCCTCTTCAGACCAGCACCTTTGAGGATGCCCAAAAACAGTGCCACTTCCTCAGGAATGCTCTCATCTTAGGACAACATGCTTGACAAAACATCCTTTACAAAGATCCCAATATCATTGTACCTCGACCAATGCGATGTGATCCTAATGCCACCAAAAACATCACAACTGAATACTGGTACCATCCAAACAACTATCGCATGGAAGGACGAATCGTCAACACCAGTGGCAACTCTATTTGATGCAAACAAATCCGTCTCATCGACAAAGACCCGGTCTATCAATAATCAAGTCAGAGTCTCGATATACAAAGGGGATAATGTTATGATTGTCTCCTCTATCTTGTAACAGTATGTCACTTCTCTTCCTGTTGTCTTGGACTTGTCCTAGTCTTCTTCTTCCCTCACCTATTCTTGTTACCATCATTCCCAAGAGCTGTGTCTCTTACTCTATTTGTCTGATCAGTCAAAAGCCAAGTTTCCCTATTATGTATGCACTAAAGATAGCGACACCTCAGTGAAAGGGTCGGGGATTGGATCTCGATGTGTGGACTCTATTTACAATGTATTTGTATATTGATTAGTTTGGACAAACATCAATATGGCCTCATATACTGAAGTGTAGTGTACTGTGTACCCTAGCTTTAGTATTGTTGTTAGCCAGCGTGTTCTTCTTGGTATTGTTCGACATTGCAAATCTGTTCCCTTGATTGTCTTCACTGACAATTAGACTTACCATATAACACCTGCCTGGAAGCTCTGCGTGTCGCTCAAGTTCAGGAGACGACCCCTCCGTTGTTACATCAAGAAGACCTTTGTCTTGCTCGACTTCACTTGACGCTTACCTCATTCTCTAGTCTGGGACTATGGATTGACTGGTAGTACTGCTGAGGTAACTTCTCAGCGGCCCATCTTCTGGCACGGCTTTGGACTAGGTCCAAGCATAACACTACCCATCACAGCCTTGGCTGTTCAACAATTTGTCCAATGCTTCTTCTGACTCCTCAGAAGATGTTCCACTCCATGCTATTGCCTCCTATTACCAGGAGATGTCCTCAGAGATTGTTCCCTACAATCTCTCATCCTCATCCTCATCCTCCTCGGCCTCCTCATCCTCATCTGCAGTGCCTACACCTCAGGAGTCCTCTATGGGCTTCCCCACCTTGTTCAAATGTTCTACTATCTCAGGTAATGATGACTCAGAGTAGATAGAATGTTATAGTAGATCATAGACTACAATTTAGATACAGACTGACTCATTGGACGCTCTGTAGTGTACTAGTAGTTTCTCTTCCTCAATTGGTGACTCGGACAGACACTTATGACTCATATATACAGTAGTACACAGACAGCCTTTGGACTTGTATAAATAGGTGTAGATTACAGGATCAAAAACTCCAAGTTTTTGATTCTCTTCTGTTGTAACTTAACTGTTACCTGTCTAATTCAAGATTGGTCAATCTTAACTTCTAATCCTCTGAAGTTAAGGACTCATAACCGCAATGATTCAACGTTATCAGTTGCTTACTATACTTTGGTATCATAACTTTGCCAATTCACCTATTAGCAGGCTGGTTAAGGATTTTGATCTTTAATTAGCTAGGTGCCTCCTAACTTAGGTCTAGGAGCCCGCTGAACCATAACAGCACCCATACTATGCTATTTGCGGCCCCATGCACTGCCAATTTTACATTGCAACTGACAGCCAGGCTTTATCCCTGGCTTTCCTCTTATTCCTGCAGCTTGTGCACATGTGCAACGCTGCTCTTGTACATGCCATGTCCACCTTGAAGGTGGACTTGGCATGTTTCTCCTTGTTCAGTGTTACCTGTGCCACCTCTGCCATTCCAACTGATGCTGACCTTGACACAGTCACGTCAGCTTTAAGCACCAAGCTTCCTGCTGCTTCCCTCTCCCTTCCAGTGTCAAAGTTCTTTATCAGGGTCATTGATGTTCCTTTTTACAAGGCTGGCCACAGCATTTCCCCCTTCATCAATGAGTTGCAAGCTGAGCTCTGCTCGTCTATACTCAACCTCTCACACATGTTGCATATGCAATTTGTACAGAACACCCCAAAATCCAACACAGGTATGCTTTGGATTGATCTGATTAACATGCAACAAGGCAGCTGCACCTCTTCTTATATCAACTGTCATCTTCTTCTCAACAGAGCTGACTGCCCTATCTGTGGCACTAAAGCCCACACTGGTACCCCCAGTGTCAGCAATGCTGGAAATGGGGCCACTCTTCCTCTGCTTGTCACCGCCCAATGCCGACTTGCCCTACATGCCAGGGTCCTGTCACAGATTTGGCAGAATACATTGTTTATGTTATATCTTGCCAAATACTGGGACATTTACCTCATGCTTGGTACCGTTGGAAAGCCCTTGTCTGTCACATTCTGACAATACCCGGGATGTTGCAGGGTGTGCATCCGTTCAGGAGCTACACGCCAATCATTATTATCTATATCATGTGTTGATTATCTGTGCCATCTGTAGTTTATCACTCCTCATTGTTCTAGAGGGTTCTGAAACAATCAGTAAGATAAGATCTTTATCTATGTTGTCATATGGTGTCATTGTTAACAATCAGTAAGGGTTTTATGCCATTGGCTAGAAGATATTAGTTTCTCCATGTAATTAGTAAGGACTAGAGTTCCTGGGTTCATCTGGTAGTGTCCCAGGTCCTAGCCCTCTGTGTATATAAACTAGCTGTCTGGCGTCTGTAGGACCCAGACTTAACAACTTGTCTACAGCCTAGCCTGTCTTATCCTCTATCTACTATCTGATCTTTGATCTCTTCACTCTTGCTTGCTGCTTATCTAAGACTACTGTCCCCTTGTCTCAATACCCAGCTTAGGTAAGCATAGGAATTTGTGATACACACAAAGGCCTCCATATAATCAAGGATGTCGGAGTAGTCTTCACAACATGGTTCAGAGGAATTGTCCCATTGAAGTGAAATAGGACTGGTGACATGAGCAGGTGTTTTGCTCACAATGTTAGTGATATTCATAGCCACAAGCTCGTGCTGGACAACAGAGCAAACAGCCTCTGGTAGCACATAGAATGGACCGGCATAGATGATTCCCTTGACACAATCATCTTGATTAATCATGATAAGAAAGTTATCAGTGCATTGCGAGAGCTTGGGGCTCTCAGCAGCAGCAGGTGTATACTTAGAGTGAGATTTTTGAGGCATAGTGTATATTCTCAACAATGTCCACACCAATGTCCCAAAAGGGAAGGTAGTGGTTCAAGGTCAAGAAGAGATGATCTAAATCATAGTCCATGATCTACTATAATGTTTTATCTACTCTAAGTCATTATTACCTGAGATAGTAGAACATTCAGATGAGGTAGGAAAGCTCATGGAGGACTCCTAAGGCATAGGCACTGCGAAAGAAGACAATGAGGCCAAGGAGGACAAAGACAAGGATGAGAGATTGTAGGGAAAAATTTCCGAGAACATCTCCTGATAATAGAAGGCAATAGCACAGAGTGGAACATCTTCTGAGGAGTCAGAAGAAGCATTGGACAAATTGTGAAACAGCCAAGGCTGTGATGGGTAGTGGTGCCCATATTCTCCTGACTCAATGAGTGCAGCAAGAACTTGAGAAAGTTCCTGCTCGTCATGGAACATGTAGGGATATCGCCAGGTCATGCAATTATCCATGACCGGATAGGGGCACCATCCATTCTCAATGGCTGCCATCCAGCACATTGGGTACATGCTAAGGACTTCACTGTCTCCAATTATGTGGTGGTAAGGAGCTGCATGCATAGCTCGTTGTAGAACTGCATTTAGCTTGTCACAATTGTAGATGGGAGGAAGTGGCATGAGCCTGTAGTCAGAGGTGTACCCAGAGATGACTCTGAGGAGGTTCTGTCCCTCAGGAACTAAGATGTGAGTTCCTGGGTCCATAACAAGGACAGGGGATACCCAAAGACAGAGGGTTGTTCAAAGATGGAAGGGAGAAAGAGAGCAAGAGAAGGTTGGAGAGTGTCCAAAGACGGAAGTGAACAAACAGAGGGTTTGGACACAAGTTAGGAGAGAAAATCTAAGTTGATTATCAGACTGGAGAATACAAACGTAGTAGACCAGATTTATATACTGCAGTGGATAAGAGTGTAGTACTAATCATAAGGTCTACTAATGACATACTACATAGGATAGTGAACAAAGGAATATATAGAAACAAAGGAAAACAAAGGAAAACAAAGGAAGACAAAGGAATAAGAAGTCATAGCTAATATATGGACATGGAGCAAATGAGTAAGCTACAGAGAGAACTTGGAGGAATAGAGGAGATAATAGGATCAGATAAAAGATAAGATAGATACAGAAAGTCTGGGTACTAAGAGGAAAACCAAATAGCCGAGGTTGCCAGAGGGATAGCAGCCAAGATGCCTGAACAACCAAGAGGAAGGAAATCCAAGGGAATAAGAACAAAAGGGAGCAGAGAGGTGATATCAGGCCAATGGTGTGCTGTAGCTAAATGGTGGCATAGGAGCCAAGAATCCTGTTGCTATAGGAAAAGCTTAACAAACAGCAGAGGTTGTCTGGAAGATCTTCAGATGGGTTTCTAACATCTAGGAGCCCACTGAACTGTAACACTATGGGCTTAACTTTGTCTCACCCAAACTGCACTAGAAAGCATGGTACAAATACCTCATATGCTCAGTACCTAGAGCATCTTTGCTTATGTAACTTAGAACAAGGGGAGTGTTGACACAGTAACACATAGTTATACTCTTCATTACATAATTAGTAATCTTGATCTACAGATCAATGATCCAATCAACACACAATGCTATGTGATAACCACATAGACATCAATTTTGCTTCTTTTCTATATTTAGATACAATAGAATAGAATGTGTTGCTCTCACACCTTGTTTGCATGTTGAGTGATGCAGTAGTTTACTTAGGATAGATGCTTAGTCATTGGACTACACTTTATGGTATATAAAGGACTTTACATCTATGCAGAAATATAACTTTCTCTCTCACTCTCACATTATACATACACAACTTGCTCTACCAAGCTCACCTTCAAGCTTTAACATCAGTTCACTCTGTAAGTTCATGTGCTACTCTCACTAGCACACCACTACACATAATGTTCTGCTGTTAACAAAGAGGTGGATTGGCCTGGTACTTCTTTGTAGGCAGGGATCTTCAATAGATTGAAGTGCCACTTGTAAAGCCAATGTAATGGATTTGTTGTTAAGGCCATAACACAATATGTTCATGTGGAAATTAGTCCCACATTAATCATGTCTACACATGAATACCTAGTCACTCAAGCACACTGACTTGATGATTGCTTTGAGCCCATATGTGCACAAAAGACAAGGAAGTATTGCAGAAAGCACAGGATGACTCAAATATATCCAATCCTTTAAAAAGAGTCAACCAGCCTTGCTGTAATGTGTGATATTTTCTGGATGTATTGATGGCAGAATTGAGATAGTGAGGACATAATATCCAATATTCATAATTTGAATATCCAGCCAACTACCAGTGCCAGTGATTGGCAAGAAAGGGGAAAAAGAGCAGAAGTCACAAAGGCCAGTAACAGAGTTCCAAGACCCCAGACACAAGCCATATAAGGCTAGCCAATGACAAGAGTTTGACTGTGTCCCCCAGTGCTTCCGTAAATATATCTTCCTTGTTATAGTTAATACATGCAAGGCACTGTCTCCCATAAGTAAGTCCTCGGGCCTGACTTGCATCAAGACATTTTGGCCCCACCAGTAGCAAATTCCGAGTCAGGACTAGAAAAGGTTTTCTTTCTCATGCCTTTCCCAAAGCTGTTTATCCTTAACTATATTTAGTCCAACAGTAATAAGTGCTGAGTCCCAAGCCAGGAGGCCCAGGACTGGAACTTTTTCTTGCCCACACCTCGACTATATAATACAGTGGCATCCAAAAATATCGCACGTGCACATGACACATCGATCGCATCATTCTGATATCCCCCAGACAGTCACTGATGTAAAATAACTTAGTGTACTGTGTTCGTAAGGATGTAGGTAATAATAATATGAATATTACACCAACATACATGCAGCCAAAAGCATAAGAAAGTCATATTAGTGTGGTAGGACCTGTGCAATTCTTTTGAGCACAGCAACTAGCTTATCTCACGACGTATATATACACAATAAGAGTGCAGATATCCCCCAATTCTCACTCAATTCTATTTATCTATACT
>QFDT01002691.1:0-12526 GCA_003315915.1 Macrolepiota dolichaula | reverse complement strand
ATTTATTCCGTTCTCTGTGAACTATGTCTATCTTGTGTTTGTTAAGCGACTTGTGTTTGTAATTTCAGAATCCGTGGTCTCAAATAAAGAGCTTGTTGATCCTTCAGTTGTAAATGCGTGAACCTTTCGTCTGCATCCTGTGACAAATGTAAGTTTCTTCCGTTTCATCATCTTGTCAGGTGCCTATGTGATGGTAGTTGACAAAATAGGATCGGACTAGATGTTGTGATATTTCGACTAACATTGTACCATGCATGGTCAATGAGGCGGATGCAAGTGACGGAGCTCATCAATCCAAGGGAGCTGAAAGGCGTGGGTGAAGACAACCAAAGACAGTTGCACTCGGAAAATAAAGGGGAGGTGTAGGGGTAGGAAATGGGCTACGGACGAAAAACTGTAGATTAGATTAGTTCGATACATATTCGGAGCTAGAGTATACAGGACATAGCTTGAGTGCACTCGATACATAATTCATCCCTCTTGTTTACCTTGTTCACGCTGTTGGATATCCCTTCACCAAAATAACCGACATTAGTTGTTACAATAACGGCTTCGGTTATGACTTCACTGGCGCAAGGAATTTCTGCAGAGGTGTTCTTCAAAGCTTCACGTAGCTACGGACTCCTATAGCTTCATTCTGACGACGGTTTTGTTTCCGGTGATAGCGACTGGCCTTGATTCTTTAGTATTGTAGAGCGGCCGCCTGACTGCTCGGGGTGCGAGCGACGTTGCGTCCATCAACGTCTTAGGTTCATCCTCCTGAAAATACACCAAGTGATTTTGGCGGAGACAACTACATGCTCGTAGAAGCTAAAGAATATAAAATACTATCTACGCTTTAAATATGCCATTTTCCTTTGTTTCCCAAGCTAGCCATGTAGGTTCCCCTACAGTATTTCACTTCTGTACAAGGGAATTACTCTCTAGTATTTGATTGTACGTTCCTCTCTCTCATCAACTACTTCTTTTTCTCTCTACTCCCAAAAGTACATTTCCATTCATAGACTTGAGACGCGTGGTTTCAGCAGCGGCCATTACGCCACAGCGTATTACCGTAACACTCTGATGATGTGACGACGAGGTCACTAACGAAAACAATATGTGTGCGAGCAACGCTGCGTCCGTCAGCGTCTGAGGCAATAAGAGTCCGATGGTCCAATTGACGAGGAGGAAGAGAGAGAGAGAGAGAGAGAGAGAGAGAGAGAGACTTTCAGAGAGAGAGAGAGGTCGAATGAAAGGATTCCAAGAGAGGGGAGTTCATTAACTGAGGATTGACTAACTACGGACGGGTACTTATAGCACTACGATGCCAATATTCAAAACTAGCTACGATTATTCATAAGTAGCTACTAAGTTGTAGGGGGAAACAAGGGAATATTGGTACGATTATTTGAATAAAAGGGAGTACGTGGCAGGGGAAAGAAATGCAATGAAATGAAAAGGAATGAAGAAAGTGTATAGACGGACGCGTGAACCGATGATATGAATCTGGCATTAAGGAAAATTGGTAGGTACGAATGGAGAGAATATATAGGAAAATGTTCATGTATATTTTTGAGTGGGGTGGTCGGCTGAAGGAGTCGGGATGTGGGCGCTCCGAAGTTATGAGAGACGCTGGTCGGCGTCTGGTTCCATAGCAGCCGAGCTGCAGTCTCTACAACTCACAGCCATGAAGGATCAAGATCCTGAAAAGGACGAAGTCGAGAAGGATTTGGGTCGCGAGACGGTCTCAGCCAATGACAAAGATATAGATTGTGTCGGGGAACTTCCGCTTTCAGGTTCATCAGAAAGGACTACCGCAGAGAAGAAATTATTGTGGGAGCTGGATATGAGGCTGCTACCCATTATTTTCGTTGTTTTTATCATGAATCATATCGATGCACGCTTCATTTCTCTTGCACTTTGAACACTTGGTGGCGATGCCATATCATGGTTCTAGCAAAATGGGATTACAACTGCACGGTTTAAGGGTATGCAGCAAGATTTGGGACTTAACGGTATGAAGCGTCGAGATAAAGTGCGCATAACATGCTCATGATTGCCTTAGATATTCAATATGCAAATACCATCGCTATTTTATACGTGAGTTATTGTCCGGCTCAAATAACTTCATTTATGGTGAGCTTGTGCAACCAGACATTAATGAATACTCCTGCCAACTTGACGAGGTCTTGAAATTCGCCATGGGACTTCTCGTTCCTTCTACCCTCCAATTCAAAGTCAGTCAGAATTGGTCCGAGCCCCTCTTTTGAAGTCCGCTCGCGGTAAAACCATTACCGAGGGCACAGTCACTGGTTCATCCCCCACTGAACATATCCTACTAACAAAATCACGCGTTTTATTAATATATCAGGGGTCTTATCTAGGAAAGCGGATCTGAGAACTCAGAACATCATCATGTCCTCAACGGGCAGTCCTCCCTCCGCGAGCACGGGCAAAGGAAACCCTGTGAATCCCGCTCAATAACACGGCAAGGCCCTACACTCTGTAATGATTATTGCCTCCGCATAAGCGCCAGATTTGTAGGTGCCTAGCTTTGTGGTCACAGTGGAAGGTATGTAAAGTCCCAACAGAAACAGGGAGTGCCCAATTCACTCACCATCTTCTTCTCTTGGGGATGTCTCTACACTCGACAGTGTATCTTTGTCTACTTCGTCATCCGCGCCCCAGGAAAATGTTCTCCAGGTCGAAATTCAGCGCTCTTCTCCTCTGTGTAATGACTACCTTTGCGGGTGCCACCGTCATTAAAGATGTAACAATTACACTCGCGAACAAATATTTTAGCCCCGATGGCTTCACCCGCCCGTATGCTACACATTCCTATTCTCTCCGACCGAAGTTAGCCGGATAGCTGAAGTCCCCGAAGTAAGCGTTGCAGTATTAAATCAACTATCAGACCCGAATTAGGAGCGCGGGGCGACTATTGTACGTACCCTTGTATTGATATATAATATCAATAGTACTGGCACGGTCTGTTCCAAAGGGGAACTAGCTTTATGAACGGAGTTGATGGCGTGACTCAGTGCCCTATCATACCCAACAGTGCCTTTCAGTACGTCTTCAATGCAGATCAATCTGGAACGTACTGGTACCACTCGCACTTCGGTGAGTAAGATCGAACTTGAAAATTGTAGGTGATACAAACAATCAATCAGGTGTACAATACTGCGACGGAATTTGGGGTGCATTTATCATTTATGGTCTCTCTGATCCCCTTCAATCTCTCTACGATGGTGAGTGATAACGGTCCGTTTAATTAATTTCACGGTCTTTGACGTCTGTCTCCATAGTCGATGATGGTGAGTAGTTTTCCAAAACACCAAGAGCAACCCCTGAACCGCGTACCCAGAATCGACTATCATAACTTTGTCTGAATGGTAAAAATCACTGTCCCCTGTGTGAGTCGGTCATGACTAAATTTGGCCTCGACAAGTATCGTGAAGTGGCTGCTTCCCAAATTGGTATTGTCTCCGCCGCCGATAGCACCCTAATCAACGGCAAAGGTCGGCACCTGGGAGGGGAAAGTGTCGACCTCGCTGTCGTGACTGTTATACGGGGTAGGCGTTACCGTCTCTGCTTGGTGTCCATCTCCGATTGCGACCCCAACTTTATATTCTCCGTCGATAACCATGACCTCACCGTCATCAAGGTTGAGGGTACCCCAGTACAACAAGACACCGTCAACACTATTCAAATCTTTGTCGGTATGTCTTTCCCCATGGTAACTCGCCGTACAATTTCTTCTAATCAAACAAATAGGGCAGCGTTACTAGAATGCAAACCAGACTATCAATAATTGCTGGATCCGAGCTCTCCCTAATTCTGGTAAAAACGGCCTCAGCTCAACATTTGACGGCGGTGTGAACTCTGCTATCCTGAGATACGTAGGCGCATCAACTATGGAACCGACATCCAGTTAACACACAACTCAAATCCCCCTTGTCGAAGCCGATTTGTGCCCCAACCCACCTATTCAGGCCCCAGGACAAGACCAGCCAGATGGTGCCAACGACATATTCAATCTTGATCTTAACTTCGACCCCGAGACATTCCTGTTCAGTATCAACGGAGCCAGCTTCCAGCCACCTTCTGTTCCTGTTCTGCTCCAAATCCTGAGCGGTGCTCACACTGCACAGGAACTTCTTCCCCCCGGATCCGTCTACGTAGTCGAAAGAAACCGGACTGTCCAGATCAATTTCCCCAGCGGTCTCATTGGAGGCCCTCACCCATTCCATTTGCACGGTGTAAGCTGGAGACTCTCCCCAAATTCAAAGTCTGACATTAGATCTTTATAGCACTCGTTCAGTGTTATCAGGAGCGCAGGCACGGGCAACTATTTCTATGACAACCCTATCGTCCGCGATGTCGTTAGCGCCGGCAACAACCCTGGAGACAATCCGTTTCACGACTGACAATCCTGGCCCATGGATCCTCCATTGGTGAGCGTCCTTTGTGATTTGAGGTCTCGCTGAGCAATATCATCTGATACTATGCATTCCAGCCACATCGATTTCCATCTCGCAGAGTAGGTTCATGACGTAACTTATACACCATTTCGGCTCTGAAAGACTTTCTAGGGGCCTTGCAATCGTCTTCGCTGAAGCTCCCGATGATATAGCGTCCGCTAAGCCCACCATTCCTGGTGCGTATCGATGGAAGCTGAAGCTGTGTTCCTGGGCTTATGGGATTTTCACAGCTGATTGGGAAGCACTCTGTCCCGCTTAGTATAATTTCACCTCCTCCAACACTTGAATGGCGGAAGGCGCAAACGCCTCGCCCTAGTACTTATTATTTAGATAGGATGAATTTAATCTGCTTCGATATTTTTAATAAGTCACAGTATTCACTCCGGTAGTTAGCCTCGTTTATGCTGTGTCTTGTTGGGCTTGTGTTTATACACAGAACGATGTACCTGTGAGATCATTTACCTGCAACATCCGAACATGCGTAACGAGCATCTTTTTCTACCCAGTTCTTCCATTCCGTCACAAGACCTCGTAAATCCTAGCATGATATAGTCAGACATCCTTCTAAATCATCATTTTTGGCGCCCATGTCTAGCTACGGGTTATTGGTACTTATGAGGTGTGAGGGTCTACAATTATCGACTCGAGGAAATCTTTGTGAGCATCTATACCCGAGGGAGACCCTGACGGCTTGCAAGGATGGTGGGGATGTTCCATGTTTTGAACCTCTAATGATCGATGGGTGTATTTAGATAACACCTTTCGATATCATCAGCTTCTAGACCGTATGTTCGTCATTCAGGCGGTGTCCACTCGAGGAACAAACATTTTGCTGCTGTCAGCATTCCATTACGAGGTTGAGAGCAGGCTGACTCGCATCGTTGTGTCTGAGAAATCAACGGTCTTTGTGACATCTTTCTCCGTGTATACACAGGTTTCATTAGGGGCTAATGGCACCCCGTACGACTTCTAGCTACATCCACGTTGTGTGTGAGTAGTGAGCATGTACATAGCCCGCTGGAGGGACATCATTACATCGCACGGAGCATATTCGGGGTTTGCTTCCCATGTTTATTCGTGGATGACCTAGGAGGAGTACGCACTCGGCTAACAGAGCTAAGGGCTCCGGTCCTGGCACCATCAATTTTGATTCATTTCTCGCCTCCCTTGGGGCGGCCCGGAGCAATGATGCTCAGAAATTCAGTTGTAATTGTGAATGGAAGATAGGCTACACTCGGATCCGACCGCGTTGAGGCTGCAAGATGTCTTCAGTTGGCCGAGATGGCCTTGGGGTGTGAGAGGGCACCGATGTCGAAGAGCACATCGTCATTTTGAACAACGCTGGCTTCACATCGTCTGTCGATTCTGTTGCAAGATTGTCAAAAAGGGCCGTATATCGTGGTTGGTCGGGTCGCTAGCTCCGGGGGCAGGAGAATATTGTTGTGCTGAAATAATGCGATTCGCGGTGATGTTAATCGATCCTCGGAGGGAGGTTTGACCACTCCGGACATTACACCATTCCAGTAGTCAGAGGCGACGTCTTGTCGTGTCTGTTCGTTTGGCGTACGCTTTAGTCGCCGGTGTGAAAATGCTCGGTTTCGACCCAAAAGGTTGATCAGCTTCTTGCGTCCTTGTATCACACACAAATGGAGACCTCGTGGGTTTGGGGCTGTTGGCAGAAAGCATAGTGAATTGGGCGCATATGTGTGGACCTGTCAGTGTCCAACTGTAGGATGTAGACTGGCAAGTCGGGAGGACGACGACTGTCAGGGGCATCTCCAATGTGTCTTACGCTTATTCCCACCGTGGGAATACACGACGTGGGAAGAGATATCCAATTTGAACAACAGCTTTGAATTCTCGAGGTTCGAACGGACCCTCTGTCCTTGACAAAATTACCTGTGATTGTCAGCTCGGTACGCTATTTCCTTAACGTCACACCCGTGTATTTGATAATTATGGACGGTGCGCCCAGGATCCTGAGCGTGTACTGAGGAGAGGGGTTCATGCTGAAATACCAAAAATACTACTTTTTTCTCTCCAGTCAACACTCCACGCTTGGCGGACTAATCGTGAGTGTGATCGGAGAGGAATAAATTTAGATAATGCTACCTTGATCTTGGTCCCTGTCGTAGCCTGAAGCCTCGACTCTGAACGGCTCAACCCTGGACGGCGCTACAGGGTCGGCCATCTGGAACGTAAGATTCTTGACTGATGTATATATCCACATGTCATATCTTTGTTTTCATATGTTTTATGGGAATAAAACACATCTCGAATGGAGAACATCGTTTTATCCCATGACTTGTTGGCACATTCCAGCCTGTCTCTAGGCCAGCATCGGGTAGCAAGTGACCACCATCCTTGATCATCGAGAATGTCGCACGGTGCATTCAACCCGGGCTTACCTTGGAATCCTTTGTGTGGCCATCAGCCAAACTAGAGGAATGGTAATATGCAAGTTCGAGGGTATCGGACGAAGCGCAGACGGGTCCTTGTGGTCAAAAATAATCACCGCCAAGAAGTGGTTTCGCACGTTATATTAAGATTCAGAGTCTATCTTAGGAAAACCCGTCCACACGTCATGTCCAAGACGGCTAGATCTCAGCGGACATTCCCCAAGTGAACTTAGCTCCTTAGCGTGGCGAGCCGCTTACACTTGGCAACGCCTATCGCCTCGAAATCAACTCCAGGCTTGAAACTGTTCCTACCTCTGCCGTCATGATGGATAGTTATAAGGACGCAACTGCTCTCGACCTCAGCTACACTCGACTTTGTATCTTCTACAGCGTCATCCGTCTCCCAGAGAAATGTTCTCCGGGATGAAGTTCAACACACTCTTCCTCTGCGTGGCAACGGCCCTGGCGAAGTCCATTGGCCCAATTGGAACAATTACGCTCGAGAACAGAAACATCAGTCCAGATGGTTTCACTCGCTCGTAGGTTCTGTGGCTTTACTTCCTTCAGCGCGGGCTCATAATCGTTCACAAAGGGCCTCACTCATTGACGGTATCCATCCTGGACCCGTTATCACAGCCAATAAGGTTTGAATTATGGTGTTCATCACGCTGTCCCATGCTGAGTAGAGACTCCGCTCCAGGGCGACAAGATCAAGATAAATGTGGTCAATAAGCTATCGGACCCGAATCAGGAGCGCGGAGCGACTATTGTACGTACTTTCCGGCGCCACGAGCGGTTAGTTACTGAATCTATAAATAGCACTGGCATGGTCAACTGCAGAAGGGGACTAACTTCATGGATGGTGTCGAGGGGGTAACTCAGTGTCCTATCGCACCCAACCACTCATTCCAGTATGCCTTCCGGGCAGATAATTCTGGAACGTTCTGGTACCACTCTCATTTCGGTGAGTATCATCAACTATGAGAACTGCGGATGACCCGAACAATCAATCATTCAGGTGTACAATACTGTGATGGAGTTCGAGGTGTATTGATCGTTAAAGATCCATTTGATCCTCTTAGACATCTTTATGATGGTGAGTGATGAACATCTTTTTTGGCTCCACCGGTTTGACATTTGTTCCCCCCCCCAGTTGATGATGGTGAGCAATTTGTCGTAATAGTGCGTTCCCACATCCTGAACCACATGCCCAGAGTCAACTATTATTACTATTTCTGATTGGTAAAGAACACATTCCATCCGTCTCGTTAGTGGATATCGACTGATTGTGATCTCGGGATAGGTATCACCAAATGGCAGCAACACAGATTGGTATCATCGAGTCCCCTGACAGTACCTTGATCAATGGCAAAGGTCGATACCCTGGAGGACCCAACGCTGACTTGGCTGTCGTGAACGTTAAGCGTGGCAAGCGCTATCGGTTCCGCTTGGTGTCCATGTCTTGCTCTCCCAACTTCATGTTCTCTATTGATAACCATGATCTTACCGTCATCGAAGTCGAGGGCACACCAGTGCACCCTTACACCATCAATACTATTAATATCTTTGCTGGTGCGTTCTAGTGGCTGACTCATCACCACTTTCTTCGCTAACTACCGAATATAGGCCAACGTTACTCTTTGGTTCTAAACGCCAACCAGACTGTTGACAATTATTGGATTCGCGCCCTCCCTAACATCGGCAGCAGAAATATCAGCTCCACCTTTGCTAACGGTGTGAATTCTGCGATCCTTAGATACCGAGGCGCACATAATACAGAGCCAGCGTCCAGACAACAGCTAAAGCAAGTCCCTCTTGTCGAGGCTGCTCTGAGCCCAAACCCCACTACCAATGCCCCGGGAAAGCCGCAACCAGACGGCGCCGACTCCATTTTCAACCTTGATCTGGAATTTAATCCAGAGACATTCTTATTCAGTGTCAACGGAAGCAGTTACAGGTCGCCTTCGGTTCCCGCGTTGCTCCAGATCTTGAGTGGCGCTCATACTGCACAAGAGCTGCTGCCTAGCGGATCTATATTCACGGTTGAGAGAAACAAAGTCGTCCAGATTAATTTCCCCAGCGGTCTCATTGGAGGCCCTCACCCGTTCCACATGCATGGTGTAAGTCATCAGTCTCCCTCCAATTTAGGCTATATTTTTATGGGCTGACATCGGACATTCATAGCACACGTTCAGTGTTATCAGAAGCGCAGATGCCGGCAAATACAACTATGACAATCCCGTTCTTCGAGACGTTGTCAGCATTGGTAACACTCCCGGAGACACCGTTGCGATCCGTTTCAGAACTGACAATTCTGGCCCGTGGATTCTTCACTGGTGAGTCTTTCTAGTGCGGTCTTGTCACACCAAGACTTATGACAACGCGTTTCTCAGTCACATCGATTTCCATCTTGCGGAGTAAGTTCACTCTAAGTGACTTATGCATCGCTGTAGTGCTGATACACTTCTCAGGGGTCTTGCAATTGTCTTTGCCGAAGCTCCCACTGATGTGGCATCTGCCAACCCCAACCCGCCTGGTAAGCATCAAAAGATGTTGAAGCAGTGTACTCGGGCTCATAAGGCGTTTCACAGTTGATTGGAAGGAACTCTGCCCCATCTGGGACAAGGAACCCGCCAACATCAAGGGTACTAACACGACCAGCGCTAAATCAACATGATCATACCGTAGATGATTATGTATGTTGGTTATTTTATATAAGACCTTGGTCACTCCGACTTTCATTCGTGGTCTGGATGTGTTATATTCGTTTTGTTCATCTATTATATAGTGATATCTGCATGTGTAATGTCGGCGGGAGGCTAATTATAATGAAATGTGCCTGATCATAGAACAGCATTATCTGAGCTTTAACTGCGTTCCCTCGGGTAATTTGGTACCCTTTCGAGTGACCCTGTGTCTGCTTGACCCTGATATTCATTGGTGTAATTAAGCATGATCACACAAAGGAGCGTGCGTCAATAATCCATATTAATAACAGTAGTGGTGTGGAGGACCCTCAATGACGTGCTCCGCTGGGCCAGGAACATTTGCAAACCAGAGTTCTGATCAAGATATGCAAAGGGCACGGACTGAGCAAACATCAAGGCAAAATGGACTCTCCTAGCGCCCTCCTCGGCCCAATCGGTCGAAAAAAAGGAGACAAGGCCGCAAACCAGAGATACGCCTGCTCATTCAAACAACATAAGTTTATTCGGCCGGATAGCCTTGCCGTTAATGACCTAGGACCATACTCACCTTGTTTGCCTCGGCTCCCTGGACCCTCTGTGCAACGAGCCGATATGGAGGAGCACTTCCTCGGGTCTCCTACATACCTTTCAGATGAATACATATCTGTGTGAGACTCATCCCACCGCTACCCAAAAATATTGAGTTCTATCACCACCATCCGATTCATGAATTGGAGACGGGCACTAGCACATAGCTGAAGAGGCCCTGGTGGTTCCAATCAACTTGCCGATAATTGACACCAAGCGACAGGTTCTCGACTTCAGTGATATAAATATAGTTATGAAATCTGGCATCAGGCAGACAGCAGACGGCTCACATATCAACGCGGAGTCATGGAGGAGATGATGGATACGCTACCAGCGGTAAAAAGAGACAGGCCGTTGGTGGAATGGGATGACGCGGTACCAGACAATCCAAATTACGCCAAAGTCCCCAAAGGGTCCCCGAGCTTGTGGGGGATCCCAACAAAGCAGTGACGTCGCTGCCCCATTAAGCAGAAATTTTATGCGAGGAGACATGTTTGTTGTACTCTCTACCACCGCCCGAGTTTGCAGGGAGGTCCTCGCGTGCCATGATGGGGGAATTGATTGACCTCCTGCGTGTCACCCATGGGAGTCACCGAGTCGTGTGAAAACAGCAGAATTATAACATATCATTGATTGCGCAAATATGTCTGATGTGAAAAACAGTCAGCAGCTTGAAGGAAGCCAAAGGTATCAACGCCTATACCATTCGTCCTTCTATGACCCTTCGTTAGGACGCAGGTCACTACTTATGGAAGGAGCATGACCAAACTACATACATAGTCCACCCACGCCCAAATTTAAATGCGATGACTATGGATCGTTATAATTATGACAGCACCCAGGATATCTAGAGGCTCAAAAACAACATGGAAGTTCAATATCCCCGGAATCTATGGGTCTCACGACCGAACATTATGGAGTAGGTCAGGGACAAATAAATAGCCCCCAACCCTGCATCAAACTGACCCTAACTAGATGCAGGGTTTCAAGTCTCATCCAATGACCAATTTTTTGGTTTTTTCGCGGATATGGTCCTCGGGCCTTGCTTTGTGCGCGTCATCCTGATTTTCTAGCTCCAAATATCCCTTGCTTTCGTCCGACGTCCATTCCTATTTCTCTAAGTGTCTTCTTGCACGCCGTCCTAGCATTAAGGGATCCCCCTTGGGTTTGTCACGCTACCCCTCTCTCTGGAAATCCAAACTTTATAGTACGCCGATAGGCAAGTCTGGGAGATGGGGTGTGTTTCCCCACCATCATATGCGAAATACGCGATCAGTGTCCTTCGTTCCTATCTCAGGGGCTTGACTTCGACACTTGTCTTTTGAGACATCTGAAAATCTTCACATGTGAGTTGATTCCGCTGATGTAGCTGTGAGGAAACGACAAACCGATTATCCGTGCAATGAATATCGGTCAGCAGGTGTTGGATGCGGTTTTTCTGACATTCCCAGCTAAAATTTACTGTTTAGCGCTTCGCCATCAACGCCCGATCAACTGATATTGTTAGGAACTGGTGTCACAACAAGCATAGCCATGTGAAAGACGCTAGGTAACACTCATCCATCACTTTCATTCGTAACCTCGTCGTTACCTCTTCATTTCCTTGAGTGAGTCATGATCAGGACAAACCGGTTTCTATAATCAAGGTGGAAATCCATGGTTCAATCAAGGGATACTTGTTCCCGACGAAGATCTCATACAGTGACAGTCGAGTAGGCACTCCTTCCCAGAAGGTATGTTACTTTCTCAGCCTACCCATGTGCTAGCAATTATGGACGACTCACCCTAAAAATACTGCGGGTCTTGGGTTGTTCCCAATTCTATCGGAACAGATGACCTAAACCATATCTTCGAGATTTTCCCCCCGAACAACACGCCACGGCACCTATAGACTAATTGGATCGTTGATATAGGATCCTTATTGGGCACAATACCGCTATCGCCTGTCTCTTCTAGACGGTCTAGGCAGCACTCGAAAACGATGATCGCCAATTTTGCGTCCCTGACTTACCTGCGCTATGTACATGAATAGCTATAACATGTTATATAAACATAATAAAAAAACTTCCAAGCCTCGGGTTCTACTTTGACGGCAAATTGTGTAGTAGGTTTCCTTAAAAAAAGAGCTTCACATGTATCACGACCTCCTCTGGTTGTCGTCGACGCAACAAGGACGAACTACCTTCAAACTTCAATGTTGCGAACATTGTTTATTGTATCCGAGCCCAACGCATCTCAGTTCTACATCCTGGATGTTGCAACAGAGAGGAAAAACCTCCATTCGTCCTGAACCTGTTCCACCGATGAAGGCACACATTCTGTTGATCAATTCAAAGTCCAATTTAGGAACATAAACCCCTCAATGGGAATGTCCTCCATGGACAAA
>QFDT01002688.1:0-11391 GCA_003315915.1 Macrolepiota dolichaula | reverse complement strand
TCAACTCATCAGACTCGCCTGCCTACAAGGCCTGGCAATGTCTATGGTGAAAATAAACGTCCCTCTGAAATAATGAGAGACTATGATGAACTTTTTCCTCCACAAGATGAACCTATACCTGATCCTCATGATGATGAAGGACAAGAGGAGTTGGAGGAAAATGAAGAAGAGGAAGAATTTGAAGATGCTGATGAAGAAGAATATGAGGAGGAGGAAAGTGATCCCCCCTCTCTATCTGGACTGGTAGATCCAGATCAGCAGTCTTCTTTCTCTCGCCTTGTGAAGGCGCCTTGTGAAGGAAGGAGGAGTAGCTTTTATCAATTTTCTCTTGGCACAAAGAATGTCTGAAAAAGACACACCTGTCACTTTTAAAGACATCACAAAATTACCTGCTGAAGTCAGACAGAAGTGGCTTGACACTTGCCTTGAAGAACTTGAAACACTCTTTAAACGAGGAGTTTATGAACTGGTGGACCTTCCAAAGGGAAGAAAAGCGATTAAGAATTGCTGGGTGTTTGTAGAGAAGGCTGATGGTCAATTACGATCTTGCCTTGTTGCTAAAGGTTTCTCTCAAGTCGAAGGAATTGACTTTGATGAGTTATTCTCTCCAGTAGTCAGATATGAAACAGCTCAACTATTACTTGGTCTTGCAGCTATTGAGGACTGGGACATCCTCAGTGTCGATGTAAAGACAGCATATCTATATGGGAAACTGGATGAAGAAATCTATATGGAACAACCAGAAGGCTTTCATCTCCCTGGACATGAAAACAAAGTCTGGAGACTACATTGAGCAATCTATGGCCTTAAACAGGCTGGATTATCCTGGTGGCGAGAGATGACTTCATCTATGCTTGCTATAGGATTTAAACAGTGCCAATCCGATGCTGGCGTCTACTTCTATCGCCATCCACAGAAAAATGAACTCATTATAGCAATAGTCTATGTGGATGATGTAGCCTTCATGGGTCCTAGACGATCCAAGCTCTTCCATGAGTTGAAGCTGAAATTTACCCAGAAATGGGAATGCAGGGATTTAGGATCTCTAAAAGAGTTCCTAGGTATGTGTATTAAACACAGTAGAAAACAAAGATATCTATTCATTGACCAAATGGACTATCTAAAGAAAGTCCTTGAACGCTTTGATATCAAGCATGAACCAAAGGTCACACCCTTACCAAAGGGATTTGTTTTCAAACCTTATACTGGCACTGTTAACCCTGCTTTTTGCCAAAAGTACCAGCAACTGGTTGGATCTTTAATGTATCTGATGATTGGAAGTCATCCTGACATTGCATATGCAGTTGTCAAACTTTCCCAACAATTAGCTAGCCCTTCAGATGAACACTATAGAGCTGGACTTTACTTGTGTCAATACTTACTTGGTACACAAGATTATGCTCTTGTCTATCATGGTTTATCCAAAGACAGAGTCCAAGCTTTCTCTGACTCTGACTGGGCTCAAGATCCTACCAATAGACGTTCTGTTACTGGCAATTTCTGTCTGATTGCCCATGGCCCCATATTATGGATAAGCAGACAACAGAAAACTATTGCACTTTCCTCAACTGAGGCTGAATACATGGCGCTCTCTGATTGCAGCCGCCAACTTGTCTGGATTTCCCAATTACTTAGTGAAATTGGTTACAAGATTCCTATTCCTCAACTATATGGTGATAACCAAGGATCTATCTTTTGGAGTCAAAACCCAATACAAGAAAAATGCTCCAAACACATAGATATCTGTTACCATTATGTTAGAGAAGTCCTGGAAGAAAAACTTGTTCAGCTGTCCTTTATTGATGGCAAGAACAATCCAGCTGACATCCTCACAAAGAATCTTGACAAAGTTCTATTTGAACAATTCAGACCTCATCTTGGAATTGTGCTTAACCACTCAACTAGCAATCTATAGCTAATGTCTTGAGTGAGGAGGAGTGTTGAGTTGATATCTCCACTCATCACATAAGAGCTATATCTGTGTAGCCTATATCTGCACTAGATAAGGTTCTACCAGATGAATCTTGAGATAGATCATCTGAGACCCACAATTGATCCATGGTGGAGTACTCATGTATCCGCTCCATTCTCCATGGACCCACCTGTCCAGAGCAACCCACTGGACGATCCTATGCTATATGTAGACCTCCTCCACTATATGATCCTTAGATACTTCTATGAATACACTCTTTAGAATAGGTATATAAACCCTATGTATTCTCTATGTATTCAAAAAAAATTCAATACACATCTTCTACCACTCTATTGCTATTCACTCTACTCAAACTCTATCTCTCTATACAAACCAGTGAGTGTTAGATCACCTCACCACTGTGCATAGCACCATTATGGTGCTTCCCCATAGTCCTATTCTATAGGACCCTGTTGCTGCTAGGACATATTATCACAACATCATTCTGCACAGCCTTGTGTGATCAGTGCTTCTATTGTCAACGTATGGCAAGAACAAATGATCTGGTCCAAGCGCCCGTGACGGCGCTTAAGCTGTCACATGGTGTGACATGTGACGAGAGCATAACTAGTGCTAATGCTGCTTTGTCAACACTCCCCTATGCTCAAAGTCGCATCTGCAGATAGCTGCATGGACTGAGTGTCTAGGTATTTATATAGTGCTCCTTCAGTGCTGCTTGGTCTCAACAAATTCAAGCCCATAGAAGTTGTCGCGGAAATATTTGAATTTGACTGTGCCAAGATTTTTGGTAAGAAGGTCTGCAGGATTCTGTGTACCAAGGATTTTCTCCAAGGTGACCTTTCTATCCATGACTACCTCCCTGATATAGTGGTAGTGAATGTCGATATGCTTTGACCGCTTTTCCACAGATTCGTTCTGTGCAAGAAATAGTGACCCCATATTGTCACCGCACAGTGGAAGGGAAGGTAGGATGAATCCAAGCTCCTCCATTAGTTGCTTGATCTATACTACTTGGCAGCTTGCATTGGAAAGCGCCATATACTTGGCCTCTGTTGAGGACAATGTGACTGTTTTCTGCGCACTAATGTGCTAGCTAGGTAGTAGAAGTGAAATCAATACAAAATCACTATAAGTTGCAATGGCTCACTAAGTTCACCACTACTAACTGCTAGTGCTCGCGAATGAGTTTTGAAGGGGAGATAATCAAATAGGTAGATAGGGGTGGAGGGTGGTATTAGCTAGCAAGATGTCTCACTAGTGGTTTTGGTAGCTAGCGAGTGGGGGCTCACTAATGGGGTGGTCGCTAGACAACGACAGACAAGGTTGTTTAATTGAAATATAACTTCGAATCCTAAATGACGGCTATGTCACTATAGATACCAAGATAAAGGATTCGCGAGGATAGTTAACAGGCCAGTAGCTAGCTGCACTGTGGTTATACCCTCCCAATCTAGTGAATGTACCGACTTGTACCCTCTTGATACAAGATGCGATGTGAATGCTAGTGACCGTTCGTCAATCAACTCACTATATCCAATCTATAGGAATTCTTGTTAATCTAATCTCACTTCCTTAATCTGAGGTCTCTATTGACCAAAGCTAAATCTTAATTCACACTAGACAAGTCACTTAATAAATCACTTATATATGATCTATCACTAGACAAGCTGGCAAGATTGCTTGCTCAACACACTCGCTAGCAAGGGGTATTTATACATCGCGAGACTAACTAGATTACAATTAAAGAAATAGTAAAATATCAGATTATCGGTTTGTCGGACCTCTGCTAGCTACCCTATGACCTGGGTTGAGGGTTCACTAGGCCAATCAGAGGCCTATCTAGTTATCCCTGATGGGTGTCTGTATGGACAGTGCTCTCGCGAGCTATGGTACCTAGCTACTTCTGTCGGTAGCTAGGGTCAGTAGCATATGACGTCAGGCCGCTAGGTAATATCTTTATTCCAATGTGTGGCTAGCAGCTATCAAGCGATCGATAACTAGCTGGCGCCTGGCTATTGGTACTTTGGACGGTTGGCAGTGCCTCGCGGGCCTGATTGCTCGCGAGGTATCTCCTCACTAGCCAGTCCTTCCGACGCATGTCTCGGTTTGATTCTGAGGGGTTCACTAGCGCGGCTGTGCGCTGACTAATCGCTAGACTTGAGCCATAGCTAGAATGCTATATCGCAAACCAGTCTTTGAGGAGTTGTATTATTCTAAATAGACTGACGTCACTAACCGTTTTGGGTGAATAGGGTTGCATCGCTAGACCTCAGGGCCCATTCGCCTTAGTGATCCATTGATCTACTGATCCGGGGCGCTATTGATAGTCGTAGCGAGGCACTTTGCATGTGCTAGCGAGGCTCCGCTCGCTAGATGGACTTGTAGCTAAGGGTATGTTTGTCCAAAGCTAATAGTATTACTCCTCGATACCGTACACTTTTCTGGTAAAGGGTACTAATGACCAGTCTCTCTAGCGAGGTTCATAGCTAGGTATTATATCACTCCTAGCGAGGGTTCCTTGATGTTACTAACGTTTTACTAGTGATATTCCTAGCTCCTGCAATGGATTCACAATTGAAATTGTTTCGGCCGTAACAGCGCAAGTAGTCCACGTGACCGCTGAAGAAGCGATTGAGACAAAATACCCGGTAGATGACCATCTAGTGTTGGGGTCAGCTGCCCAATCAGAGTTGCTGAAGGATATAATTCCTTCACCCTTTCCCCCATCTAGCATGATCCGATAAAGTCGGGTCACATTCAGGTATCGAAGAACTTGATAAGCTCAATTCAGGTGTTTCTGAGTTGGGTTGTGGGCATGTTGCTAGAGTTGTGTCATGGCGTAACTGATGTCGGGTCGTGTTCCGATCATGATGTACATGAGGGAGCTGATCACCTGTTGGAAGCAGAGTCGGATTGTTGGATTAACCGGTTCCGTGTTGGCAAGGGCTTGGTAGCCATCAGGGAGTGGAGTAGAAGCGGGTTTAGACGCTGTCATCTTGAACTTCTCCAAGACCTTTTGTAGATAGTCTCGCTGATCTAGATAGATCTTCCGGTTCTTTCAATCACAACGGATGCACATGCCAAGGAACTCATTGCCAGATGTGTCCCTGCAATCCCATCGCTTCTTGAATTCCTCTTTCTTCTTTTTCAGAAGGGCAGGATCATTTCCCATAAATAGCACATCATCAATGTAGACTATGGCAATGACAAGTTTGCCAGTCTTACTGTTGCGGTAAATATATACGCTGGCATCAGATTTGCATCGCTTGAATCCTAGTTTTGTCATTGACGCAGATACTTCATGCCACCAGGACAAGCCGGCTTGCTTAAGGCTGTACAATGCTCAATGTAGTCTCCACACTTTCTTCTCTTGGCCAGGCACAACGTGTCCTTCTGGCTGTTCCATATAGATTTCTTTGTTCAGATGTCCATATAAGTAGGCGGTTTTCACATCAACGCCTTCTATTTCCCAATCCTCTAAAGCCAGAAGGCCAAGGAGAAGGCGCATACTTTTGTACTGGACTACAGGAGAGAATAGCTCGTCGAAGTCTATTCCCTCTATCTGGGAGAAACCTTTAGCCACCAGTCAAGCACGGTATTGTCTGTCCGACTTAGGCATGTAGACCCAGTGATTTTTGATCACTCGTCTCCCCTTGGGCAGATCAACTAACTCGTATACTTGTCGATCATTTAGCACTTTTATTTCATTGTTCTCAGCGCTTTCCCATTTTGTGCGCTCCTGAGCAGGTAGATGCTTCAGATCGCGATGCTGCTTCGGAATTCTGGTCTTCTCAATCACTTCCGCTGACTTTGCACAAAGAAAGTTGATCAAATCTTGCCTCCCTTCTTCCACTAGTTTAGCAATCAGGGCGTCTTTATCCATGGGTTCTTCAGCATTAGCCGGTTCCTCATCTGGAAAGACGGGTAAGAACCCTTGCTCAATATGCTGCTGATACATATGCGCACGTCATTCCGCAATTTGTTCAGGCACAAGATCTTGAGCAGGTGGACGTGCACCATGCCATTGGAAGGCACGGTGGCGCACAAGTCGTTCTTGTGGAGGAACCCATTCACCCTCATGTCCGTAGTTGCGGATGATGTGAGATGGGATTCTCCTTTCGCCGTACACATTGCCAGGACGCAATGGTGGTTGCAAAACACGCGTAGATCTGCGTGGTTCCTGGGGCTGGGGTTCTGGCACACAATCCAGAGCTTGCCAATTGTTCAACGGAGGCTGAGGAGCAGGAGGGGGATCTCTTGGTGGAGATCTCGGAGGCAATCCCGGCGCAGGCAGAGTAGGTTTGCGCGCCAGTGGCAGAGGAGGAGGACGTGCCGGAGGTGGCACGGGCACAGGTGGAACTGGAATGTTTGGCAATACTGCACCATTCGGAGGAAAATCCAGAGGAGGGGGAGGGGTGTCGTTGGAACTATTTCCGTCATCAATGACGGAGGAAGACGTGGAATGCTGCCATGCTCTATCGCCTCTTTATGGCAGGTCGCATCTACTGGCTTCTTAGGGAACCAATCCTCGTCAAAAATGGCAGTGGGTGACTCAAAGATCACATTACCTTCTGTGTGCTGCATGAACTTGTAGTTCGTGTTACCACTATAACCAATGAAAAGCATCAGTTCCGAGTGTGGGCTAAGTTTAGACTTTTGCTTCTTGGGCAGCATATACACAAAGGCACCACAGCCAAATACTTTTAAACATTGCAGATCCGGCTTAATGCCGGTCCTGACTTCCTGGGGCATCTGCCAATTTAATCAGCACATCGGCGTGCGGTTATAAAGGTATACCGCAGTTTGAACAGCAAATTCCCAGTAAGATTCCAGGAAGTTTGCGTGTAATCGCATCGCTTTGCTCTTTTCGCATATAATGCAGTTAAACCACTCTGCACGACTGTTCTGCTGATGAATATGGGGAGCAGACATCGTATGTTCAATACCTTGTTGTGAGAGGAATTTCTTGAACACCTTGGATGAATATTCACCTCCATTGTCGGTGTGAAGGTGTTTGACCTTGCCATATGCATTCTCAGCAGTTGCCGCGAAGTTTGCAAAGGCGATTAACACCTTGGATTTGTGGCGAAGGAATGCTACAATTGCATGGCCAGTATATTCATCAACAAAGGTTATTACCCACTTGTACTTGTGGTACAAAAGGGTGGGAAATTCCATGAGATCTGAGTGTACGACCTCAAGATAACGTTTTGCAGTTGATTTGACAGGTGGAAAGTGTTTCTGGTGCTGCTTACCAAGAGCACACCCCTCACAAACATTGGTACCCCTAGGAGTAAAAGGTGCAATGCCATGGGTATGTTCTTGGACTTTTTGGAGGACGTCATGAGACAGGTGTCTGAGTCAACGGTGCCAGAGATTGTATGTCGAGGCATCTAAAGCTACAGACATGCCATATGCATGGTTATTCATAATACACGTGTGGACATAATGGATTGTCGTGCCATTCTGTCATGGTACTGCTTCCATGTATCCATTGCCTTGAGGCATAAAGAGGGTCATCCTTCTTTGATTGGCTTCAACTTTCAAGCCTTTGGCTAAGAATGTGCTGAGCAAAAGGAGCCATGATACAAACTTGGGAACATAGTAGACTGGCCAAATATGGCTTATCTTCTTTTTCCTGTTCACATGATGCTGCACGATGACTGTGCCTCAACCTTTGATAGGGAGTCTTTTGGACGCAGTGGTTACAAATCCATATTCGACCAATTGGTCTAACTGCGTAAAGTTGTCTAAATATGGTGTGAAGTGCCGCGAGGCACCAGAATCCAACAGCCATAGAGCATCCGTCCCGCTTCCATAGGACACTTCCATTGCAGTGCAGTCAATGCACGATGCAATCTCACATTTCACACTTTCTGGGACTGAACTTGACACGGGAGGAACTTCATCATATTCGGCCATCAAGGCCAGCAGAGCAGTACAATCATAGCTAATATTTACAACATGGTTCATATAAAAGTCTGATATCTCCGACATTACTGCCTGGCACTCTAGTCACACATGGGAGGAGGAGAGGGCAAGCGACACCCCAGACTGAGAACACATGTCAGCTGATGATCCAGATGAGAAATGGGTTGGTACATACAAGTAAGAGTCGCTCCCATATGGAGTACCCAGCAAGACGGCGTCATCATCTAACTCCATTGGAGTGATGAGGGGTGAAGGGGGACAGGGTGTGGTGCATTGCCAGAACGCAGTGTTGAAGCCATCTTGAGGCGGCGAGGTGTCTCGCTCGAGCCTCTGTCCCATGCGCTTCATGTAGCACTTTACAGCGTGATGCTTGGCCTGCTGATAGGCTGTTTTTCCTTGCAGATGCCCTTCAGGCGGCATCTCCCATGCAGAGTTGGTTGTGGCAAATGCGGCCGGAGAGGATTCGGCTTTGCTCATTCGAGCGTAGGGACTGTCACAGATACGTGACTTCCGGATAATGACCGGATCCCATCCATGTCACATGGATTGGATTGGATAGGCTGGATAGAGCTGGATTTATATACAGAACTGGCTGATCTGTACTTATTATAATACATAAATCAAGTTCTAATGGAAATTGCCGAAAATCTCGTCACATTATAGTAGGACTTGGGATCTTATGACATTCTTCCCTTTCCCCGCGACCCTGTACTTTCCTGTCCCTTCGTAAATTGCTCTCCTCTACAGCCTATATCCTCTATAACCTCTTGAAATGCCCCCAAAACGTGCCAAACCTGTCAAGGCTCAACCAAAGCAGCCTCAGGCTCCTGTTTTTCGAGAGTCTAGGACCCCAACTGATACTCAAAGCTCAACTCCTATTACACCAACCCCCTATACCCCTGATGTGTCATCGAGTGAGGATGAAAGTCCGAAGGCCCCTGTTATTATGTCACCCATCAAACAGCGCCGTCGTCATGTCATAGATAACATAAGGCACCAGACTGATCTTCAGGTCTGGGAGTTGGGTGATGACGAAATTATTGGTGAGTGTCCATACAAAAAATAAATTAAGGTCTAACTCTTTGAGTAGCAGCCTCATTTGCCACCCTCAAGTCTTCCTCCTATCAACACTTTGACATCACCCTTGACCAAGTTGTCACTAGCAATGGTCAACCAAAGGAACTAGTATTTGTTTTCACATGTAAAGTTGATCCCACTCGTCATCTCCCTCATCGTCATGGTCGTTCTAAGACCAGTGCTGGGACAAGTAATCTGGTGTCTGCTATCCGACTATGTGATGAGCACATGAATGGGCCAGGACACTCTGCTCCAGTACCTTCGTCATTGGTTCCTTATTCTGAAGCCACTCATTGTGCATTGATTGTCTTACGCTGTGCAGAGAATAATCGCCCCTTCAACATGATACGGGATGACTTCTACAAGATAGAAGTTGACATGTTACGACCTGGGACCAAAATTCCATCACCAGAGACTATCAGTTGTGACAATCAGGTATTATATCAAGCTATGTCTGAAGGTGTACGTCAACATTTCAAGGTATTTTATGTATATATATATATTTGGACTTTCAGTGATTAATTAATTCTATTAGTCCTTGAATGGTGCATTTCATCTTGTACTTGATGGGTGGACTGCACCTATTGTTGCATATATCTTGGAGTAGTAATTGTGTGGCATGAAGGTGGTGAAATATTTCGGGCAGTTCTGGAATTCATACGGTATGTTAATAAATATTTTTGCCTTGTAAAATCTCACATGTATTATGTGATAGCTTGAAACAGTCACATACTGGTGATTATCTTGCCAGGATGGTGGCCAATTGTTTGGAAAGATATGAGATCTCCCACTTGGTATGTTTATTTAATTAATATGAATATTAGTCTAATTATATTCCAGTTATTCTCAGTTTGTATGGACAATGCAGGGAATTGTAATAAGCTTGCAGAGCTTCTTCCAAGTTATATTCCTACATTCAAGGGAACATCTCGTCGTGTTCGTTGTATTGCTCATATTCTGAACTTGACAGCCAAGGTATTTTTTCATTTACTATTTTATAATTATTCTAATTGGTTATTAGATTTTTATGTCATTTTTTTTCAAGAAGAGTAGGAAGGAGACTGATGCAGTCTTATCCACTGATGATGAACTTCGTGTAAAGGGAGGTGAGGTAACAGATGATGATGATGTGATCATGGAGGAGGAAGATCTTGATGATGATGTTGTTGCTGATGACGATGGGCATGCTGCTTTTAATCATGCAGTTGTGTACTCACTTCATGACAAAGCAGTTATAATAATGAAGAAGAAGGGGATTACTGCAACAAGAGAGGAGATGCAAGATGCTTTACAGATTATGCCCAAGGTAAGTGGGAAATATTACCTCAATTATTTATTAACCATATATTTAGGTGTCTGGACTTGCTCATCATATTCATGACAACACAACTTTACAAGAACGATTTGAGCAGCTCGTTGACAAGAATCCTGAACATATTGGTCAGAAATGCACACTCTCTCGTCATGTTCCAACTCAATGGAACTCCGATTTTTCTACTCTCAAAGACCATCTCACCTTCAAGGAAGAAGTTCAGCTTATGACAGTAGCTTCAGCTCACAAGTTAGGTGCATACAAACTATCTGACAGTCAGTGGGCAATAGTTGAGGATTTGGTTGAAGCACTTGAGGTGAGTAATCTTATATCTATTTGATAACTTGTCTAATCTATTATTATTTAGATTTTTGACACACCAACCAAATTATTCTCACAAGCTTCAGTTCCCTTGATTGCTGACATCATTCCCCTCCTCTTCGAGCTCAAGCTCTCTCTTGAGGCACTTCGTGACGATGAAGAGAATATGTTGTCACCAGTTATGCGGATTGCAGCTCAGGCTGCTATTCTGATGCTTGATAAGTATACTCTATTCAATGAGGAGTGTGAAATCTATTATATTGCTATTGGTATGTTTGATTCTTTATGATTATTTCCCTTATCTGACCATCTCTTTATTATTTAGTCATGTGTCCAGACCGGAAACTGGATTGGTTCAAGGCTTTGAAATTTCCTTCACCCCAGATCAAGAAAATCAAGGAGATGGTGATCAAGGAGTGGAGTCATGCATATGGGCCAAGAGATGATCCTGGCACTACAGAGGCTAGCACAGTTTGTTCATTAACTATATTCATTTTCTCAGAACTAATGTATCTATATTAGAAGGCCAAAAATCGGTGGATGTGTACTATCAATACAGGGAAATCAACCTTCCCCTTGGACAGTATTCAAGCTTATCTCAAGGAGGCAACTATTTCATCACATATTATTCAAGATGCTGGAGGATATGTGAAATGGTGGCATGCTGGATCCCAAAGTCGACCTCTGGTTGCCAAAATGGCAATTGATTATTGCAGTGCACCTGGTGAGTCAATTATTGTACCTAGTTTCTTAGTGGGTACTCATATCTATTTATAAGCATCATCAGTTGATGCTGAACGTGCATTTTCGGTTGGCC
>QFDT01002684.1:0-19930 GCA_003315915.1 Macrolepiota dolichaula | reverse complement strand
AAAAAAAAAAAAAAAAAAAAAAAAAAGGCCTCATAGGGAGTGGTGTGGGGAAGGGGAGAGGTAGGGAGCCTATTCCAGACATGGACCATAGCAGACAAGCATTCACCCCAGAAGATGTTGAAATACAACGGCATATCTGTAGGTTCTAGATGACCGGGGATAATGGCAGTGTATAAAGGTGCAACTCGACAAGGGAATCAACCTTGTCAAGTCAAGACTATATAGGTAAATACATGGCGCACAGACCAACTATACAGTTCATGATGGGAAATTCTCATGATCAATAATTGAAGGAAAATACAAAAGAAAATGATAATTGAATATAAACGCCGAGTGTGCTGAGATCCCCGAGATGCCCGAAACCGAACGGATTACCTCTTAACAGAAGACAGGAGGAAGGGAGGACTCAGACAGCATGGCTGTGATCCTTTCACCCATAGTCCTGTTAGCCCTCTCAGCAAGACCATTCTGCTGGGGCCTGTTCCTAGTAGAGTGTCTCCTCTCAATCCCAGCTGCAGCAATAAACTCCAGAAACTCCTTAGACATGTACTCTCCACCCTTATCATCCTGCAGAGCCTTGATCTTAGCCCCTAGTTGAGTCTCAGCCCAGGCCTTGTACCTCTTGAATGCATCAAAAGCCTCAGACTTGGCCTTGAGCAGATAGAGAGATCTGAACCTAGTAGCATCATCAATGAAGGTGATCCAGTACTTGTAGCCAGAGTGGGTAGAGGTGGGGAGAGGACCATGGAGATCAGAATGAATGAGGTCAAGGGGAGATCTGGTGTGATTGGAAGAGGAGGGGAAGGGGTGGGAGTGCATCTTGCCAGCCAAGCAGGGCTCACAGATAGGATCAGGAGGGATAGCAGTGTTAAGAGGTAATCCGTTCGGTTTTGGGCATCTTGGGCATCTCGGCAGCCTCGGCGTTATATTCAATTTTCATTTTATTTTGGATTTATTTTGTGTTTTCATATCGCGGGAATTTCTGATCATAAACTGTACAGTTGGTCTGTGCGCCTGTAGTTTTCCTATATAGTTTTGACTCGACAAGGTTGATTCCCTTGTCGAGTTACACCTTATACACTGCCATTATCCCTGGACCATACTAGATCCTACAGATAAGCCGTCGTACTTCAACAGGATGGTCCTCCAAGAGGCAGAGCTTTGTGACACTCTCCAGCACTGAGGCTGAGTATGTGGCAGCTGTTGAGGGAGGCAAGGAGATCCTGTGGATGAGGAACATTCTGTCTGAGTTTGGCTACACTCTCCCATCCCCCTCCACTCTCTTTGTTGACAACAGGTCTGGTATCAGTGTTGCCAAGAACCCAGAACACCATGGTAGGATGAAGCAGATGGATTTGCGCTTTTTCTGGCTCAGGGATGCTGTGGATGGAGGTCTGGTGGATCCAGTGTATGTGAGGACTGATGAGCAGCTGGCTGACATGTTCACCAAGGCTGTGAGCAAGAAGACTGTGATGTACACAGTACCTAGGTTGGGCCTCAGGAGATAGAGGTCTGTGTGTTGGATTTAGACTGGTCAGATCAGGGGGTTGTGTTAGAGTTGCTCCTCCCAGTCAGGTGACTTAGTCAGGTGATAATACATGTGACATACATGTGATGGTGGGATGGGAATAGCTTAGATAATTTCCTGTCCTGTATATAAACCTTACTTCTCTCTTTTGTACTTCTTATCCTCTTACAGTGTCCTCAGACACTTAATCTACTTTCTTCTGGTGACTGTTAGGACTCCTCTGGAGTCTCCCTGCTTTAGTTTTCAACAGGTCATTGTGCCTATCTTCATTGATGATATTACCCTTGTGTCCAAGAACCAGGCAGCCATGGACTCTGCAGTGGAGGAGCTCTCCAAGCACTTTAAGCTCAGGGATCTAGGCCCCACCAAGGTTCTCCTGTCTATCCAGATCACTCAGGACTCCTCCACCCACACTATCACCATTCAGCAGCACTACATTCAGGAGTTGCTTGAGAGGTTCCATATGTCTGAAGCCAATCCACTTTCCACTCCCCTTGCTCCTGGCACTGAGCTGTCTGATGTTGTGCCCACTTCTGAGCAGCAGGAAGAGATGAGGTCTATTCCTTACCTGTCTGCAGTTGGAGCACTCCAGTATCTTGCCACCATGACCAGGCCTGACATTGCCTATGCTGTCTCCTATCTTGGAAGGTTCAATCACAATCCTGCTCCTCAACACTAGGCTGCTGTCAAGCACTTATTTCGCTATTTGAAGGACACCTGTCACGACCCGATCCGACTGATGCTGCCCCAACCCAACACTGCCCCGATGCCCATACCCGCCAACTTCCTGTTCTCATTCCCTGACATTCAACCAACATTGGTTCCTTCGTGGTACCAGTTGCCTTGGGGCAACTGGCTGCTAACCCACGGTCGCTTGGCGACCAATGCATCATGGGGCAAATCTCCGACTGTCGGCCGACATGTCCCGTTTCTGTTATGTCTCACTCTGCCTGTAGTTTCTCCGTCCTATTTCATATTCCTTCATTCTCCTATTTTCTGTTGGATACTTGTCCTCCTATCGCGTACGTGTTCCTGACCCCTAGACCTTGCTCCTCGTCGCGTGCCCTAGTATCCACTCTGTCTGTTTCTCCCATTCGTCCTTCTTATCTCTTGTTTCTCCGTTTCTCCAATTCCTTTGAGTATATAAGCCCTCTGTCCCCTACCTTGTACTGCAGTCTGAATATCAACTTAGTCTCCCCTTGTAACTCTGTCCTGTCTTAAGTTGCTCTGGCGCACTCCTTCTTCTTTGTCTGTCCAAAATCCAGACCACGACAGCAGGGACGGCGCAGCACATAAGCTGAAGCCAAGGTCCGACTCCACTGACGCTCAACCGACCCAATCGGCCGATGGTCTGACTTAGTCTGTTCTCGTACTTAACAACACCATGGACTACAAGCTGGTGTACAGAGGCTCAGATGAAGAAGGGATCTTTGTGGCCTATTCTGATGCTTCCCATGGCTCCTGCAAGGCTACAGGAAGGGCAACAGGTGGATATGTAACTCTGGTTGGTGGTGGAGCTGTGGGATGGTCCTCCAAGAGACAGAGCTTTGTGACACTCTCCAGCACTGAGGCTGAGTATGTGGCAGCTGTTGAGGGAGGCAAGGAGATCCTGTGGATGAGGAACATTCTGTCTGAGTTTGGCTACACTCTCCCATCCCCTTCCACTCTCTTTGTTGACAACAGGTCTGGTATCAGTGTTGCCAAGAACCCAGAACACCATGGCAGGATGAAGCAGATGGATTTGCACTTTTTCTGGCTCAGGGATGCTGTGGAAGGAGGTCTGGTGGATCCTGTGTATGTGAGGACTGATGAGCAGCTGGCTGACATGTTCACCAAGGCTGTGAGCAAGAAGACTGTGATGTATACAGTTCCTAGGTTGGGCCTTAGGAGATAGAGGTCTGTGTTTGGTTTTGGACTGGTCAGATCAGGGGGTTGTGTTAGAGTTGCTCCTCCCAGTCAGGTGACTTAGTCAGGTGATGATACATGTGACATACATGTGATGGTGGGATGGGAATAGCTTAGATAATTTCCTATCCAGTATATAAACCTTACTTCTCTCTTTTGTACTTCTTATCCTTTTACAGTGTCTTACTCACTGTTAATCTATTCTCTTCTGGTGACTGTTAGGACTCCTCTGGAGTCTCCCTGCTTCTATTTTCAACACTTTGTACATTAACTGCTGACTCCTTCTCAATGGAGCCAACTGCCCTATCCATAGTGCCAAGGCCCACACCAGTACCCCCCAGTGTCAACGATGCTGGAAATGGAGCCATTCCTCCTTCGCTTGTCATCGCCCAATGCCAACTTGCCCCATGTGCCAGGGTCCACACAAGAAGGACTCTCACCACTCTATGGCTGGCTGCTGCAAAGGTAACACTATAGCATGCCCCCCTATTCCCCCGACCCCTGCTGGCATGGCTTGTCCCCACGTCTCCTCATGCCTCAACTGCGGTGCCAAACACGCTGTGGATGACAAACAGTGCCCCTTCTGGCGCCACCGCTACAATTGTGATTGGATCCACAGTTGGTACACATGGGACATGGCAAGCAATAAGGCCTCTGCCCCATCTCAATCTCAGTCCGGCACCTCCAGACAATTCACTGCTATGCCCCGCATGCCTCGCCACATGTGTCCTGTCCCTTACCCCACCCCTATTCTTGAGGAGTTAGATGATGATTCACTAGACGGAGTGTTTGGCGACAACAACAACATCCTGAGCTATGCAGGGTAAATATTCATTCTTTTGATAGTGATTTTCTTTTTGCTCTGGGGGGCCATCAGATTATACCCTGGTTGCACGTCTGTTTTTGTTTTGTTTTGTCTGTTTTCTCTTTTGCCTGGGCTCATTCTCATTTCATACACTGTGTTGAGGTGTATTATCTCATTTTTCAATTGCACATTAGTGTGGTTATGTTCTCAGACTCTTAGGCCCCGGCCACCTTGGGACTGCTATCATGCACCCATTTGTTGTACATAGTTATGGCAATAAACTTGGATTTCAAAAAAAAAAAAAAAAAACAGAGATCATTGATGATAATAAGTTACTGGATCTCATTCCCAAACCTTCAAAATGGGCAAGACTGCCTAAAAGAGAAGGCACATCCAGGGTCAGAAAACCTGTCATCCACTATAGTTCTGATACCAATGCAGGGGCAATGGAAGGAAAACAGGCTTTTGTAGCATCAGTAGTGACAGATAGCAAACCTCAAAATTACAAGGAGGCCTGCCAGTCATTAGACTCAAAGCAGTGGGAGGAAGCAATTGTGACAGAATACAAGAACTTGGAGAAAGCTTGGGTATTTGAATGGGTGGATAATGTTCCAGATGGCAAACATGCTGTTGAAAATCATGTAGTTTATAAGAAAAAGTTTAACAGAGATGAAAAACTCACCAAGTTCCACACCCATGTTATTGCAAAAGGCTTCTTGCAAATTCCTGGAGAGAACTACACCAAAACCTTTGCTTTAGTAGCAAAGTTTGCCACTCTATGTGCACTCCTCACCCTAGCTGCTCATCTCAACAATTGGGAGATAAAGCAAATTGATATTATAGCTGCTTACCTGAATGCAAATCTTAATGAGAAGATCTACATGTGTATCCCTGAGGAATTGGAAAAACTAGGTAATGGTTGTAAATATTGGTGCTTGAGAAAAGCCTTGTATGGATTGAAATAGGCTGGATGGCAGTGGAAGTCAAAATTAAGTGAAATAATGAGAAAGTTGGGTTTTGAGAGATTGAGTTCTGACAAGAACTTGTACATCTGGCAAGAAGATGGCAAGATTGAGCTCATAGTGCTTGTATACATTGACAATATGGCAACTATCAGCCCAACAACTGAAAAGATTCACTACTTCAAGTGTAATCTTGCTTGCAAATTTGACATCACAGAGTTTGGCAAGCAGAAGCATATCCTGGAACTAGTTGTGTCTCAAAATCACTCAAACCAAACCATTAAGATCAGCCAATCTGGTTATATCTGCTAGATGTTGACAAGATTTGGGATGAAAAACACCAACCCTATTGCCACATCCCTCCCTGTAAAGATTGAGCTATTAATGTTGCAATCTCCAGTAACTGATAATGAAAAATGAGTATACCTGCAATATGCTGGTTGGCTTCACTATTTCTTGATTGTTGAGTCTCTTCTATTTGCTACTCAATCTTGTTCTGACATTTAACATGCTGTCAGTATTTTTTCCCAATTTGATGGGAACCCCAAGATTCCTTACCTTGAAACCACAAAGTGCATCCTCTGCTACCTTAAGGGTACTGTGGATTATGGTCTAATACTCAGGCATTGTGGATTAGAGGCCATCAACTTGATTGGTCAGGCTGACTTAAATTGGGCACAAGATCCAGATGATTGTTGTTTAGTGGAAGATTTTGTGTTTGAGATTGTAGAGAGCATGATAACATGGTTATCAAAGAAGCAGCTTATAGTAGCCATATTGTTTGTAAAGACAGAGTACATAGCATTGGCAAATGTCATGAAGGAAGCTATCTGGCTTCAATTATTACTCAAGGACATGGATTTTCCACAGGTCATGGCTACCATTATACATGCTGACAACCAAGGAGCCATTGCACTTGCTTGCAATTCCATGAACCACTCATGCGCAAAACACATTAATATCTGGCATTATTTTATTCACAAGAGGATCAAATGTGGTGAAGTAGAGCTATGCTACATGTTGACCAAAAACATGTTGGCCAACATCTTAACCAAACAACTCTCTTGCAAGGCATTTGAAATATTTTGCACCTATCTTGGCATAGTGCCTACAGCTTGATGTCTCAACAAGTAAAAGTGTCAGAATTTGTTATTTGTTGACAAAGCAGCATTAGTGCTAGGTCATGCTCTCATTACATGTCACATCACATGACAGATAAGCACCATCATGGGCACTCAGACCAGATCATTTGCTTTTGTCATACATTGACAATAGAAGCATTGATCACATGAGGCTGTGCAGAATAATACCTGCATGCTTCCATTATACTACCTATATTTAGAGTAATAGAATAGCTAACAGTTCTCCAATTGCATTTATCTGCATCCATCAATATGCTTGTCAGCATAGTATGCTAGTATGTAGATACCCTGGTATTAACTTTTGTGACTGATTCATTGCCTATATAGAGGTAGTTACACTATCCCTGTAGTCACAGTTACCCCTGCGCATAGACCATGTACTTTTGGTATATAAGGAGTGACCCAACTTTCCCAATAATCATTCTTTCCTCCATCAGTGTTTATATCTTGTATCTGTGTCTGAGTCTATTCTTCCTCTTTTGGCTTTATTCTTTCAACACCTGGACCCTCTATGATATATAGGAACCTTAGAATAGTCCAATTATGATAACTTTCTCTGCTCCTTTACTCGCTCTCACAACCTTAAGCAACTCTTCAAGTTCTTCTTACCAGTTTATCACTAGCAAGGCAAGTGTCTCCCTTATTGTACACTACTATGTGTGCTCATTGTACACTTTGCTTTCAACATTATTGATATCTGTTTTAGGGAGCAGATTAGCAGATCATCAGAGAAGATGGATAAGAGATTATTGGACAAGTGATAGGGTAGATATATGGGTCTATCTTTGAGGTATATAATTTTGTTTATCTTGTACACCTGAAGTCAACATTCTGTGTTGGACTTCAGGTATGTAAATGTATCACATGTGTGTATCAAAATATACTAAACATTCTGTGTTGGACTTCAGGTCCACAATTTATTCATGCTCAATATTCTAAATTCATTACATTATCCTCAGTCATCTAGAACCTACAAATACACCATCATATTTCAACAAAAACACCAGGTAACTCTTGCCTTGTTAGAGCTTGAAGAGTTTGATACTAGAAGTGAAGTTGGTCTCAGAGATAAAGAGAGGAGAAATAATACTGTCTAGCAGCAACAATGCTAAGATTTGAATTGGAGAACTATCTAGTACAAGCTTGGTATTATCATGTATCTACAAGCAATGTGAAAGTAGTATTCCTAAGAGAAGAAAAAGATAGAAGTTTGTATTTAAATGTAGTCAAAGGAAAAGTGGAAGTCTGTAACTAAACATAGAACAAGAAAGAAAAGAAGAATAAAAAATAGAAACAGGAGTATCACAAATCCTGATGCTTACCTAAGCTCAAGATAGAGGCAAGAAAACAATAGTCTTAGATAAGCAAGTGAGAGATGAGATGAGATCAAGAGATCAGATAGAAGATAGAATAAAACAGGCTAGGCTATAGACAGGTTGTTAAGTCTGAGTCTTACAGACACCAGACAGCCTAGTTTATATACACAGAGGACCAGGACCTGGGAAACTACCAGATAACCCCAGAGACTATGGTCCTTACCAATTATGTAGAGTAACTAATATTTTCTAGCCAATGGCATAAAACCCTTATTGATTGTTAACAATGACACCATATAACATTATGAATAAAGATCTTATCTTACTAATCATTCCAGAGCCCTCTGGAATGATAAGAAGTAATAAAGTACAGATGACATAGATAATCAACAGATAACATAGATAATAATGATTAGAGCATAGCTCCTGAATGGATGTATGCCCTGCAATGTCCCAGAAATTGTCAGAATACAATCAACAAGGGTTTTCCAATGGTACTAAGCATGAGGTAAACAGTCCAGTATTTGGCAAGATATAACATAAACAATGTATTCTACCAAATCTGTGACAGGAAGTCCATGCTCCAAAAGAGTTCATGATCTCTATTGTTGGTAATGTGCCAAAATTATCTTTCTGCATTAGTATTTACTGTCTATCTATTCTAATTCAAGTTCTTCATCCTCATTGTGAAATTCCCAGTCTTTCCACTGTGTATTGGACCACCACCATATCTGTAAGAACATTGAAGAAGTCAAAGATAACATTTATAGGACTTGACAAGGTTGAACATCTTGTTAAGTTACACCTTATATATTACTTTGGTTTCTAGTCATTCAAAACTCACAGATACACAGCTATACTTCAACAGAAGAGACTCAGCAAGTGCAGATTTGTTTTTCTGGGCAGAGGCCTGTTGTGAATATGTCCTAGCAGCAACAGGGTCTTATTCAATAAGACTATGGGGAAGCACCCATAATGGTGCTATGCACAGTGGTGAGGTGATCTAACACTTACTGGATTGTATAGACAAGTAGAGTTAGAGAGTAGAAATGTATAGAGTGGTAGAAGATGTGTATTGAACTGTAGAATATGTGAGGAATACATAGGGTTTATATATCTATTCTAAAGAGTGTATTCATAGAAGTATCTAAGGATCATAGAGTGGAAAAGTTCTACATATAGCATAGGATTGTCTAGTGGATTGCTCTGAATAGGTGGGTCCATGGAGAATGGAGTAGATACATGGGTACTCCACCATGGATCAAGTGTGGGTTTTAGATGATTTATCTCTAGATTCATCTGGTAGAACCTTATCTAGTGCAGATATAGACTATACAAATATAGCTCATATGTGATGAGTGGAGATATTAACTCAACATTTAGATAATACTAGTTCAATGTAAACATATATAAAACATAATCAAACATAATTGCAACATTATAAAGTAATATTGACTTTAATATTGGATATTCATTTATAAATCATAATAAAAATCATGAATCATAATTCACTCAGAATTGAGTGTAGAAAATATAAGATGAATGTCATAAACATAACATTAAGTCTAGTCCTCCTAGAGATGTGTCCACTCCCTCCAGTCCTTCTTTCACTTCTATCTCCACTGTCACTGTAAAAAAACCTAAACCAAAAGAGGAAAAATTAACTCAGATACTATTAAAATATGACAGTATATCTGAAGGTTCTGAGTGACCAGGGATAATAGCAGTGTATTGGATGTAACACAACAAGGGATTTAATCTTTGTTGAAAGAACTAAGCCAAAAAAGAAAAAATAGGCTCAGATACAGACACAAGACACAAAGACTGTTGGGGGAAAGAATAATTATTGGGGAAGTTGGGCCACTTCTTATATACTGAATGTTAGAATTTTGCCAAAGCTCTTGTCCAACAGTGCATGTTAACTCTGTACTGGATGTTACAAGGCTAGCTAGATCTTCCAACAGGCCCAACACTTTTGATTTTCTTTCTGAAAATCTAACTATGGTTGGATAGAAATAATGCTGTCTAGTAGCAACAATACTAAGATTTAAATTTGAGTACTACCTAGTACAAACTTCAGTATTTATTGTGTATCTACAGATAGTGCAAAAATAGTACTCCTACAGTAAGGGAATAACAGAGGTCTGTGGTTAAGCATAAATGAAGAAAGGTGGAGGTCTGTAGTTAATTATAGAAACAGGCAGGAAGGCTCAAAGAATGGAAGATAGTAAAAAAAAAGTGAAAGTCCATGTTCCTATAAGTCCATGAGCTCTAAGTTTAGAATCATTCTTTTATTGATGTCAACTGTCCATTTACTCTGATTCAAACTCCTTGTCTTTGTTGTGTAATTCTCAATCTTTGATCTCATTGAACATTGACTACTATCATATCTGTGAGAATGTCAAAAGAATTAAAGATAGTATTCATAACACCAAAAGTACATGGTCTGTATGCAGAGGTGACTGTGACTACAGGAATAGTGTGACTACCTCTATATAGGTAATATACCAGTCACACAAGTTAATAACTACTGATCATATGACTACTGAGACTAGTCAGATCTGAACAACTGTGACCATTTTTATATAGGCAATAACCAATCACAAAAGTTAACAGTTGCTTCTCTTAGATTTCTCTCTGCTTTCCACTATGGCATATTTTTCCACACACCTGCTTCTGCTCCCTTATTGCCTCCACAGCTTCTATTCAGTTTTTCTCTTTCTGGAGCTCCTCCTTCTGTCTTTGGTCTTATTTCTTCTCCAGCCATTCCACCTTCTGCTTAGCCTCCTCCAGTTTCTTCTAAAGTGCCTAGATGCTCAAATTATACCAGAAAAGCCCCAGAAGACCCCTTCTCAATTAATACAGGATGTTAATAGAGGGTCAGAGTTGTTACTCAAGATTTATCAATAGAGAGCAATTATAGAATAGTTCACTTAAGAACTTAGTAGCTTCTAGTTCAGTAGATAAAGGCTCTATTTGAATCTTCACCTAACCAAGTAGAACATTGTTCTACATGACAGTTTTGACCTGGTTTATATATCTTTACTGTTATGAATATCATCTTCAATTCTTTTGATATTCTGACAGATACAATAGTAATTGATGCCCAGTGGGAAGACTGAGAAATGCACAACAAAAATGGAGAAATTGAATGGGAGTAGACAAACTTCTAACAACAATGAGAGAAATTCCCTATAATTAGAGCTTGTAGACTCTTAGGAGTATGGACTCTCACTTTTCTTTTTTTTTACTTTATTTCTACAGACCTTTTTCCCATTTTATAGTTAGTTACAGACCTCTGTGTCTTCCTTATTCCTTTTGTACAATCAAGTACCTCCATTTTCTTTCCTTCTTTTCTTTACTATCTTTGCGTTGATTGTAGATGTGCAGTAAATATGCAAGATGTCTTATGTTACAACCTTCCTAAGTGATCAACTCAGGTTGCAACAAGTAATGAAGACTTGAGGGCAATGAGAGAGAAGAGAAGGGGAATCAACAAGTTGGTAAAGCATAAGGAATACAGCAGAGTATCTAGGTGTATATATACTGTTGGTGTATTCCTATTGGAGAGTCTGTAGTAGCGGCTGAGTAAGTACTGATGTAGTAGCTGAGTAAACAATGTAGGGTTTGCAGGTAAAGAAGTAGCAAGTCTATGACAAGCGGGACACTGATAGGAATGGATGGATATTATCATACACAATTGCCCCAAGGGAATATAACATTACCCCTTTTTTATGCTCTGTGACCCCACAGTTATCCTACAATGAATCATGCAAGGTCTTTCTTGGTAGGTCCTGCATAGAACTTGTTGTTGACCATACTGTGTGCAATGAATGACTTGGCATGATCCAGACCTCCTGCAAACATTGCAATCTTGATGCCTTTCATGGTGCCCCAGGTGTTGGGTTTGTTGATGAGTAGAATGGTGAGAATATAATTGATGTATTGTTTGTTGAGTTCTCCATTGTTGAGAGTGTAGTAAATGTGCTGGGGAACTCCCATTCCCTAACTTTCTTCAGGCCTACTTGTTTGGGTGCCATTATTATGGCCAAAACAATTTCAATCATGAATCCATTACAGGAACTAGGAATATCACTAGTTAGGCTGCTAGTAACATCAAGGAACCCTTGCTAGGAGTGATATAGTACCTAGCTATGAACCTCACTAGAGAGACTGGTCATTAGTACCCTTTACCAGAAAAGCGTATAGTATTGAGGAAGCATACTATTAGCTTTGGACGAACATACCCTTAGCTACAGGTCTATCTAGTGAGCGGAGCCTCACTAGCATGTTGAAATGTCTCGCTACAACTATCTATAGCGCCCCGGATCAGTAGATCAATGGATCACTAAGGCAAATGGGCCCTGAGGTCTAGCAATGCAACCCTATTCACCTAAAGCGGTTAGCGATGTCAGTCCATTTAGAATAACACAACTCCTCCAAGACTGGTTCACGAATATAGTAGTCTAGCTACAGCTCAGGCTTAGCAATTAGTCAGCGCACAGCCACACTAGTTAGCCCCCCAGAATCAAACCAAGACACGCATCAGAAGGACCAGCTAGCGAGGAAATACCTTGCGAGCAATTGGGCTTGTGAGGCACTGCCAAGCCGTCCCAAGTACCAATAGCAAGGTGCCTGCTAGCTATCGCTCGCTTGATAGCTGCTAGCCACATGTTGGAACAAAGATATTACCTAGGTACACATAGCGGCCTGACGTCATATGCTACCAACCCTAGTTACCAATGGATGTAGCTAGGAACTATAGCTCGTGAGAGCACCATCCATATGGACACACATCAGAGATAACTAGATAGGCTTCTGATTGGTCTAGCGAACCCTCAACCCAGGTAATAGGGTAGCTAGCGAAAAGTCCGACAGTCCAATAATCCGACATTTTACTATTTCTTTATTTGTAATCTAGTTAGTCTTGCGATGTATAAATACCCCTCGCTAGTGAGCGTGTTGGGCAAGCAATCTTGCCAGCTCATCTAGTGATAGATCATATATAAGTGATTTATTAAGTGACCTGTCTAGTGTGAATTAAGATTTAGCTTTGGTCAATAGAGACCTCAGATTAAGGAAGTGAAATTAGATTAACAAGAATTCCTATAGATTGGATATAGCAAGTTGATCAACAAACAGTCACTAGGGTTCTCATTGCACCTTGTATCAAGAGGGTACAAGTTGATACGTTCACTAGATCAGAAGGGTACTACCACAGTGCAGCTAGCTACTGGCCTGTTAACTATCCTCACAAATCCTTTATCTTGGTATCTGTAGTGACATAGCCATCATTTAGGATTCAAAGTTATATTTCAATTAAGCAACCTTGTCCGTCATTGTCTAGCAAACACTCCATTAGTGAGCCCCCACTTGCTAGCTACCGAAACTACTAGTGAGACATCTTGCTAGCTACTGCCAACCTCCCCCCTATCTACCTATTTGATTATCTCCCCTTCAAAACTTGTTCGCAAGCACTAGTAGTTAGTAGTGGTGAACTTAGTGACCCATTGCGACTTATAGTGATTTTGTATTGATTTCACTTCTACTACCTAACTAGCACATTACCATCAGAAAGGAGAGCATGTTCTTGACTTCTAGGGCAATGGCTGGAATGCATTCAGTTTCTTCTTTATCCTCTCTTTCCTCCCTATCTGTCTTTCTGGACCTCCTGGCTTTTCTGCTCTCCAGGGGGTATGGGTCCATACCCATGAGTTGTGCTAACTTGACCACTCCTTCCTCTTTGTTGTTTCTGTCGTAGTGTACCAGGATGAGTACTTTGGATAGGATGGAGCATAAGGACAGCAATTTCTCTCCAATGTCTGCATCAATGTTATGGACCCAGGGACTTACGTCCTAGTTTCTGAAGGCCAGAACCTTCTCAGAGTCATCTCTGGGCACACTTCCGATTACAGGCTCACGCCTCTCCCTCCTGTCTACAATTGCGATGAGCTTAATGCAGTTCTACAATGAGCTATGCATGTGGCTCCTTACCACCACATAATCAGAGACGGTGAAGTCCTTAGCACGTATCCAATGTGCTGGATGGCAGCCATTGAGAATGGATGGCGCCCCTATCCGGTCACAGATAATTGTACAACCTGGCGACATCCTTACATGTTTTATGATGAGCAGGAACTTCCTGGAGTTCTTGCTGTGCTCATTGAGTCAGGAGAATACAGGCATCACTATCTGTTGCAGCCTTGGCTGTTTGACAATGTGTCTGATGCTTCTTCTGACTCTTCAGAAGATGTACCACTCTGTGCTATTGCCTCCTACTATCAGGAGATGTCCTTAGAGATTGGCCCATACAATCTCTCATCCTCATCTTTGTCCTCCTCGGCTTCCTTGTCCTCCTCCGCAGTGCCTATGCCTCAGGAGTCCTCCATGGGCTTCCCCACCTTGTCCGAACATTCTACTGTCTCAGAGAATGATGACTCAGAGTAGATAGAACATTATAATAGATCATGGACTATGATCTCAGATACAGACTGACTCATTGAACGCTCTGTAGTGTACTAGTAGTTTCTCTCAATCAATCGATGACTCAGACAGACATTTATGACTTGTAGATACAGTAGTACACAACGACCTTGGACTTGCATAAATAGGTGTAGATTACAGGATCAAAAACTTCAAGTTTTTGATTCTCTTCTGTTGTAACTTAACTGTTACCCGTCTAATCCAAGATTGGTCAACCTTAACTTCTAATCCTCTGAAGTTAACAGACCCATAGCTGCGACGTTTCAATGCTATTGGTTGCTGACTATACTTTGGTATCATCACTTCGCCAATTCATCTATTAGCAGGCTGGTTAAGGATCTTGATCCTTAATTAGCTAGGCGCCTCCTAACTTAGGTCTAGGAGCCCGCTGAACCATAACAATCAATAAAGTTCTCTAGATTGACCTGTATGTCTTCTACATGGTTGATGGCTTGGTTGTGTCTTCTCTGTCCTTGAGTTGCTGCTTGGATTTGTGGTGCAATTGCAGTTAGGACCAGTTGTGCATCTTTCATTGCTGATTTTGCTGCAGATACTGCTTTCTGTATGTTGGAAATATTGTTGATGCAGTCTAGCATCTCATCAATGGATGCTCCTTTCCTGTGTTCTGTGATTATCTGGGTGACCAACAAGGTAACTTTGTCCATGGTGACATCTCAAGTGATGGAGTTATGTGCTTGGATTTCCTCAGAGTTAAGGAGGGAGGAAATAGATTGGCAGTTCTTGGTGGAAGACATAGTTCAAAGTGTGCGGTTGATGATTGGTCTTGGAGATTTCTGCCCCTCTTTTATAGGTCTTTTTTGCTCTGTAAGGGACTTCCTGTATGACTCCAGTGCCTCCTGCACGTTTCCTAACGCAGATGCAGGTATCTATGAGTTATGTTTGTCCCCATACCCCTTCCAGTGTACTAGGTATTGTGTTTTTCTGTCCCTTCTGCATTCTCCTTGGATCTCTTTCACTTCATATTCTTCTTCTTCTCCAATTAGCATTGGTGGCAGTGGTGGTGGTATTTCTTGTCCTGTGTAGGTTGGTGCCCAGTGTGGGTTAACAGCAATTCATTGAAGACAATGTGTATGATCTAGTCTTCTGGCAACTTCAGGTGGTAAGCTGACACTCCCACTTGTTCAGTGATTTGGAATGGTTCATATCTTTGGTTGTCTAGCTTCTCCATGGGTCTATTGGTCTTGATGTTTGTCCTTTTAAGCTACACCCATTGTCCTATAGATAGTTCATGTTTTTTGCCTTGTCTGCTATTATGGTTTCATTCTGTTTCATCTCCTTTTGCTGTCAGATGCTCCAATACTTTCTTTCTGATCGCATTTAGGTTTTGGATAAATTCTTCTACTGCAGGCATTTTGGAGTTTGTGGTCAGGTTTCCTTTCCAGGGATGTCTTCCATAATTGATGTAAAATGGAGAATGTCCTGTGGCACTATGTTGTTTGTCATTGTACTGGAACTCTGCTGTTGCTAGCCAGTCTGCCCAGTTGTTCTGTCAATAGTTCATATAGTGTCGTAGGAATGCTTCAACTTCCTGATTGATGTGTTCTATTTGTCTGTCTGTCTAAGGGTGATATGCCGTGGACAGTCTTCTGTTAGTTCCTAGAGCCTTGCATAAGTTCTCCATGAATTTTGCCACAAACTGCGGTCCTCTGTTGCTAATGATTACATTTGGGATGCTGTGTAGTTTCTAGATGTAATCCCTGTATAGCTTTGCTAGTCCCTTGGAGTTTAGGGCAGTTGTAGTTGCAATGAGTCAGATCATTTTGGAGAACCTGTTGACTACTACCAAAATTGTGTCTACTCCTTTGGACATTGGTAGTGATCCAATCATGTCAACTGTGATTTTGGTCCATGGCCCTTCTACCAGAGGTATGGGATGTAGCAGGGTTGTTTTCTTGTTACCTTGTTTCTTTGATAGCTGTTGTATCCTTCTACAAATTTCTGTACGTCCTTCTTCATTGTATCCTTCTACAAATTTCTGTACATCCTTCTTCATTGTAGTCCAGTAGTACGACCTCTTGAGGAGGTCCAACATTCTCTTCTGTCCTGGGTGTCCAATGTTGGGTAGGTTGTGGTATTCTGTGAAGATTTTTTCTTGGAGATTTGCATTTGTGGGTATGCATATGCAGTTGTCTCTGTATGTTATTCCATTAACTGTAACTGTGCATAGTGGTTCTTCTTTTACTTATTTGTATACTTGTCCATTGAGTTGTTCTTTTTTTATTTCCATGCTCCATTCTTCTTTTGGGGTGATCTGGTAGTTTTTGGCTCAGAAAGACAGTGTCAGGTGTTTGTTTTTTGTCCTTCTGATGAATATGTTCTCTTTTAGCACTGTGTTAAGTACAAGAACAGACTAAGTCAGACTGTTGGCTGATAGGGTTGGTTGAACATCAGCAGAGTTGGACCTTGGCTTCAGCTTATGTGCTGTGCCATTCCTGCTGTTGTGGTCTAGATTTTGGACAGGCAAAGAAGAAGGAGTGCACTGGAGTGACTTAAGATGGAACAGAGTTACAAGGGGAGACTAAGTTGATATTCAGACTGAGGTACAAGGTAGAGGACAAAGGGTTTATATACTCAAAGGAATTGGAGAAACAGAGAAACAAAAGATAAGAAGGACGAATGGGAGAAACAGACAAAGTGGATACTAGGGCATGCAATGAGGAGCAAGGTCTAGGGGTCAGGAACACATATGCAATAGGAGGTCAAGTATCCAATAGAAAATAGGAAAATGAAGGAATATGAAATAGGACGGAGAAACTACAGACAGAGTGAGACACAACAGGAACAGGACAGGTTGGTTGACAGTTGGAGATTTGCCCCATGATGCATTGGTCACCAAGCAACTGTGGGTTAGCAGCTAGTTATCCCAAGGCAGCTGGTACCACAAAGGAACCAATGTCAGTCAAATGTTGGAGAATGAGAACAAGAAGTCAGTGAGTATGGGCATCAGGGCAGCATCAGGTCAGGGCAGCGTCAGTCAGATTGGGTTGTGACACACCATGACCTTTGGTTTGGGTTTTTCATTTCCTTACAGTCTCCTGGATAGAATATCCGCTTTGGTATTTGTCTTTCCTGGGATGTGTCTGAGTGTAAAATCCTAGTCTTGTAATCTGAGGTACTATTGGGCTTGTCATTCATTGAGCTTTTGGGGTTCCTTGTAGTATTTCAGGTTTTTATGGTCCATCCAGATTTTAAATGGCTCCTTGGCTTCCAGTAGATATTGTCTCCACCTCTTGAGGCCTTCCATGATGGCAAGTAGTTCTTTGTCATAGATCTCATAGTTTTTTTCTGCCAGATTCATGGTTCTTGACATGAATGCTATCAGGTGCCATTTGTCATGTTGGAGTTGGGAGAGTACTCCTCCTACTGCATATCCTGATATGTCTACTTCCATCTTAAATTGTCCTTTGTCCTGTGGTAATGCTAACACTGGTTCTTCCATTATCCTTTTCTTAGGCTCTTTGAATGCTTGTTGTTGCTCTTTCTCCCACATCCATCCTGCATTGCCCTTGACCTTGTATAGTGGTGCTGCAATTGCACTGAATCCTTTGATGAATTTTTGGTAAAAGTTTGCAAATTCTAGGAATGATTCTACTCCTTTGATGTTTGTTGGGGTTGGCCAGTTTTGTACTGCTTCTATTTTCTCCCCCTCCATCTTTACCTTGCCATCTCCCACAATGGCACCCAAAATTGGTATTTCCGTTACATCAAACATACACTTCATTCTCTTGAAGTATAGGTTATGTTTCTCCACTATTTCCAGGAACCTGCATGTTTGCTCTGCTAGTTCTTCCTTTGTTTTTCCTAGTATTACAAAGTTGTCTATGTAGTTAATTAGGATGCCTTCCTGTAGTAATTGTCTGAAGACACAGTTCATCATCCACTAAAATGTTTCTAGGGAGTTGCACATTCCAAAGAACATGACTGTTGGTTCAAATAACCCTTTGTTTGTGACAAATGCTGCTTTCTATTCATGTCCCTCCTTTATCCTGACATTGTTGTACCCCCATATGATGTCCAGCTTGTTGAAGTACTTCACATCTTTTAGCTTGTTGATGACTTCCTCTATCAGGGGTAATAGTGTCTTGTCCTTGATCATATGTTGGTTTAACTTCCTGTAGTCTTTGCACAGCCTCTTGCTGCTGTCCTTCTTGGGTATAAAGAAGCATGGTGTGGTATAGGGGGATTTAGATGGTCTGATGCATCCTGAGGCAAGGTTTTCCTTTACAAATTCCCAGAGTTCTTCCTTTTCTTTAACCATTATGGGGTATACCTTGGCATTCATGTCTTTGGGAGCTGTTTCCGCTAGGTTGATCTCATGGTCCCATTCACTTAGTGATGGCAGTTTGTTGAAGTTTTTCTTGTTGAATAGATGGGTGAACCATTGCAGGTATTGTGGTAGGTCTTTGGCTTTTGTAGAGTCTGTGGATTTCTCAATGTCGTCTTTGACTTTTTCTGTTTTTGTTGCTCAATTGTGGGCTTCCTAGTTTCTGTGTTATATACTGCATCCTTCTAGGCATCTCATAAAATTGATCTGTCCCACCTTTCAATCTATTTCCAGGTTGTGTGCCATGATCCAATTGTGACCCAAAAATAGCTCCACTGATTGTATGTCCAATATTTGTGCCTCCATATGCTCCATGTGGTTTTCAATTGCCATCTTGAATATGGCCTTTTCTGTGACCAGTTTTTGGGTTGTTCTGTCTGCATTATACACCATCCTTGGGTTTTTCAGTGGTGTTATGGGTAGTTGTAGTTCCTTTGCTGTTTGTCTACCAATACATGTGTTTGTGCATCCTGTGTCAATAATTGCTTCAACCTTCTTTGTGCCTGTTTTGGTTGAAATAGTCAGCTTTATCAAAAGCTCTCATGCTCCTTTTCTTCTTTGTGGAATGACATAGGATTTAAAAGAAAAGTTAGATACATGGGGTCTCAATTTTGCACTCAATTGGACCCTTTGACAAAACTCTGTTCAGTTCCTTTCTCCTTGTCATTTTCTATTCCCCTGTTCTGGAATCTCTTGGGTGTTTTGCAATTTCTGGCAATGTGGCCATCCTTGCCACAGTTAAAACATCCTCCTCTCTTTTTTTTTGGCTTCCTGCATTCCTTTGCAATGTATCTGTTAATACCATAGTTGTAGCATTTGGGTCCTCTGGACTCTTGTCATCCTATCTCCATGGGCTGTCCCATTTCTCCATATGTGACACCTGTTGTAGTGTGCCTGTCTCTGGACTCTGTTAACTTGTATTTTTTCCCAACCAATGGGATTGCTTTGACCCATTTGTTGTAAGTGTGGGGCATCCTTTCTGCCAGATATCCCAATATGTCTTGATTATGTCCAGGTATACATTCCTTTTGAGAAGGAAAAGTGTGTGTGCATTGTCTGTGCAGGCTTTGATCTTGAGTACCCTAAACTCCACAAGGTAGTCAGTGGTGTTCTTGTTCCTTTGCTTGAACATTTCAATCTTCCATTCTGCTTCTGGTTGTTCCATGTGATCTCCAAATGTGGACACCATCTCTTTTGAGAACTTGTCCCAATCAACTGTGTTGTCTGTGCCTCCCAACTGTGCAAGTTTCATTGAAACAAATTGTCCTGCTGTCCCTGCCCTGAGGCATGCAAGTACTGCTGTGTATCACAAATCCTGATGCTTACCTAAGCTCAGTATACAAGCAAGGGGACAGCAGTCTTAGATAAGCAAGTAAAAGCAGTGAAGTGATCAAAGATCAGATAGTAGATGGAGGATAAGACAGGCTAGGCTGTAGACAAGTTG
>QFDT01002682.1:0-13811 GCA_003315915.1 Macrolepiota dolichaula | reverse complement strand
CGCTTCGGGGTATATGACCTTTTAGTTTTACCTCCTTCGTTCCCTTATGGTGGCATGGTCAGTGATGTTAATTTCAGATTTCATACATCTGGTCCTCATATTGATCCGTAGGAAAATGCATGTCTAACGTTCCTTACCCCAAGTTAGTGTGGGACCCAGGCTGGAGCAATTCTCCTGACTCACCCTCTCACCTAGCTCTCTTAACCGGGGATCGTACTCTAGTCGATGTGGTTGTCCACGAGCTTACCCACTCCTGGTTTGGCAATGGTGTTACGTACGTTTATAATAAATCTAAGCACAATCGCGGACTCACAAAGTCAACAGACATGCTGAGGCCTCTCATTTCTGGCTCAACGAAGGGTGGACCACGTACATGGAACGCGTCCTCCAGCAATTCCTCCACTCACCTGCCCACCGCGATTTCTCCTACCTCATTGGCAACCGAGCACTTAAAGAAGCGCTGGGGGAATACAAGGATCGGCCGAAATACCAAAGACTCGTAATCGACTTCGAAAAAGGAGAGGACCCCGACGATGCATACAGCAGCATTCCTTACGAAAAGGGTGCCAACTTCCTCCTTCACATTGGTGACTCTATTCATTTGATTTTGCCTGTGTTCGAGTGCTGAGTATCTGTTTTCCTCAGAAAGAACTTTAGGTGGCCTGGATGTCTTCTTACCTTATACTAAAGACTATGTATCTACCTTTATCGGCAAAAGCATTCGTACCGAGGACTGGAAGAATCACCTCTACGGCTTCTTTAGCAATCAACCTGATAAGATCAAGGCTTTGGATAGTATTGACTGGAATGTGCGCATTTTTTGGTCAATGAAACTGTTGTTTCCCCCTCTAAACCTTCGTCTAGGCATGGCTCTATGGTGAAGGCCTCGAACTACCTGTCAAACTTGATCTCGATACGACTCTAGCTACACAAGCTTATGCACTCGCCGAGCGTTGGAATGCGGCTCGCTCGACGACTGATCCATCGAGGCTCGACTTCGAAAAGACGGACCTCCAGAATTTCAATGGCAATCAGACGAGTCAGTCTTCAACTTTTTGTCTCCGGAATAATAAAGGTATTCATGTTCATGGGGTCTAGTTGCCTTCCTAGAGAAGCTACAATCCTACCCACCTCTGCCCTCTGATCTGATTTCTTACCTTGCATCCTTATATGGGTTATCTCAAACACCCAATGCCGAAATACGGTTGCGTTTCTATGGTGTTGCATTGGTAGATCCTAAGTCCCCTGCTGCTAAGACGTATGCAGCCGAAGGAGTGGATTGGGTCATTGGTGCTGATGGAAGTGGTGTGGTCAAGGGCCGTATGAAGTTTTGCAGACCTATATTCCGATCCGTCTACAAGGTCGATAAGAACCTCGCGGTTCAGAAATTCTCCAAAGCAAAGGATTCCTTCCACCCGATTGCTAGGAAGTTGATTGAAAAGGTATGGATATTCAAACAATTAATTGGGGATTTAGTATTTATCATATCTTGTTCAGGATCTTCAATTGGCATGAGCGGCTCACAGGACTTAACTTTATCTTCTAAGTGTAGCGGGTGTAACTGGAACAAGTAATTCAACAACTCTACTTAAACGAGCCCCAGATATCACCAAAGACGTCGTCCTTCTTTTGTGAGGCAGTTGACAGCCCAGGCCCAGGTGTAGATGTTGAAGTACTTCCCCATACATCGTTAGTGTTGAAGAGACCGTCCTGTTGAATGGGTTGATTGGTGGTGGGTGTGCTCCAGACATTTGGTTGCACTGGAAGAGTTGTTGGTGCTGGCGCCCAGCCTGAACTAGCGCCCCAAGCACCTGCTCCTGTACTCCCAATCATACTTGTCGGTTGTGTGAGCTGCTGAGGTTGCGATGGCGTATTCCAAAGACTAGAACCGAATTGATTCATTGAATTGGGGGTGGGGTTGCTAGGAGCGGCTGAGAATAGCGAGAGGATGTCCTGTTTGACATCTTTCTTGGGTTGTTGAGGTGCAGCATTGGGGGTGGTGGCTTGCGGAGGAGCATGAAAATCAAGGGAGAAGAGATCATCCTGAGGAGGTTGAGCGGGCTGAACGGGTTGGGCGGGCTGCGTGGCAGGCTGGACAGGGGTCCGGGCAGGAGCCGGTTTATTAAAGTTGGAGGAAAGAAGTTGGTGCGTTTGGGGTTGTCGTGTAGTGGCCGCAGAGCTGCGCAAGGAGGTACTATTGCTAGGGGTATGACTAGATCTCGTTGCAGCCGGTTGCTCCTGGGGTGGTGGGACGGGTGGTAGTTCCGTAGCCGAGTTATTCTCTAGCACCCTGGGGTCAGGGGGCGGCGGACCGTCCATCGCCCATCTTCGTGACTCATATTTCGAACGGATGAAGGACTCCATTTTGCTAGTGATCAAGGTCGAATTAATTTACGCTAGATGAATGTGGATAATTACTGACTGTTCCGGTGGAGTATGTCCTGCCTTTAGATGAGCTTCCCAGTAGAGATTGGCCCGTCTGTTGCCCCATTTTTGTATTGACTACTGTGGGATCAGCGGTGGTATGGACGACTCTGGGATGGTCATACTCGCCTCCATCTGGTCAGGCGTCCACATGTCTAGATCCACAGACTTGACTTTACTGATGTGTGTTCCCATTCCACGGTGGATGCCAGAACATCGAATGCACAGAAATACACCACTGGAATGTCGTTAGATAGACTTCCCATATGAACATACAGGTCCTCACATGTTCCAGGAAGCCCATCGGGGATCTGGCAATATCAAAATTCAGGCTCGAGTTAGTGAGCGACATTTTAACGCACCATTCCGTTTACAATCTGCACAGACCTTATTTTCTGGCAATTTGACGAGTTCTCTGAGGGTCTTGGAGTTGCGTTCTGTGGTAGCTTTGTCTTGCCTAGACATGGTGATAAGTAGTGGTAGAAATGAGTAGAGAACAACTTTCAGCGCAGCCCCAAATCAGTCAGTAGCTCTGCTGTCCTACACGTGATCTGTGCATTCAGACTCAACGAGGCGTCATCCCATTTTAGCAATGTCATCTCAAAATTCCCCCGATGGTCCCTCATTAACGTCGGCGACAGATAAGAAAAAACCGACATGTATAATCACGATTGGCATGGCCGGTGCAGGGAAATCAACATTTGTGCAAAGGATTAATTCGCATTTGCATTCGCAGAGCCCACCAAAGCCACCATACATCCTGAATCTTGATCCCGCAGTAACATTTGTGCCCTATGAAGCGAATATTGATATTCGGGATACGGTCAATTATACGGAGGTCATGAAACAGTAAGCCATCATGTCGGCTTTTTGGCAGCTAGCACACTTATGAGGTTGCGACTAAAACAGGTACAACCTAGGCCCCAATGGAGGGATTTTAACAGCATTGAATCTGTTTACGACGAAATTTGACCAAGTGCTGGAGTTGGTAGAGAAGCGGGCAGAAGATGTCGAGTGCGTTGTTGGCTTGCCTATGGTTCCTATTTTGACTGAAATGTATGAAACCTGATCTTATAGTTATGTGATACTTGATACGCCAGGGCAGATCGAGATATTCACTTGGTCAGCTTCAGGCGCTATCATCACAGATGCAGTTGCATCCTCAATACCGACCGTCGTGGCATATGTCATTGATACGCCTCGGACAACTGCACCGGCTACTTTTATGTCGAATATGCTGTATGCTTGTAGGTGAGTCCTGGGTTGTTTGTGCCAGGTGTAAGTCGTAGGTCCTGATGTATATGTTTCCTTTTGCCCAGCATCCTATATAAGACGAAGCTACCTTTTATTCTTGTGTTCAACAAGACTGATGTACAGCCACATCAGTTCGCATTGGATTGGATGTCAGATTTTGAAGAATTTCAAGCGGCACTTGCGACACACGAGAGTGCAAGAGATTCCGAAGGCGAGCCTACGTACATGAACAGTTTGATGAACAGTATGAGCTTGGTGTTAGATGAGTTCTACAAAAATCTCAAGGTAAAATGTCCAAGCATCTAAGCTAAGGTGTGAGGTGCTGATATTTTGTTTCGTAGGCGGTAGGTGTGTCAAGTGTAACCGGTGACGGCGTAGAAGAATTCTTTGCAGCGGTTGATGCGTCACGAGAAGAATATGAGCGGTATGTACTGATCGAAATTCTTGGAAAACGAAACAACCACTCACTCATATTGCAGCGAATATCTTCCTGAACTTGAGCGGGCCAAAAAACAAAGGGAAAAGACACTACAAGAAATCAAGGACGATTCTGTAAATCGATTACTCAAGGATCTGGCTGTTGATCGGACGAAGAACCCCCGTGGACCACTCCATGATCGCTGGGACCCCGAAGAGGAGGAAGATGATGACGATACAGAGATCAGTATTATCGACAAGAGTAAGTGTCACTCATGATTACGACTACAAGGATGGTGGCACTGAATTGATAGCAGGTGACGAACGGTATCCGGGAGAATATATTGACATGACGCGCGGACGGCGGCACGGGGATGAGAATATCAATTGGCCACGCCCAGGATGAGCCTTTGGTGATTCGAGAGTGAGATTAGAGCGAAAGGGTAGATTACAAGTTACTGCCTAAGCTACCGGTCAGTTTAATACGCAATCTGGCTCTTTCATAACATTTTGATATTCGAATCATCCGTAATCTTATGTAGTCACTCTATGAAGATCCGCAACCATCGAAATGACATATGTATTTCACTGGAAAATATCAAACTTGGTCATCGCTAATGTTGGACAATTTTAATGTCAGTGTCCGTTTTGTCGGACTTATCGAACGGGCCCATTCTCCCATAGTCAGACTCCTCATTTATGGTCAATCACCAAGAAAAGGAAAAGGTTCGAGTTTAACGATACAGCCTATGATAACAACAGGTCAAAATTAACCGGCTCTGACTAGATTACGGAATGTCCATCGCATGAAGGAGTCGTAAGTTCAAGCTTTTCCAGATTTAACATGGTGCTTGGTGAGCGAAACTATTACTGGCACCGTCCAGAAAGCATGAGCCACCCAAACCACTGTCGAAAAGTCAGTTATCCATAATCAACATTTTTAATAAGAGACTAATACATACTCGTAAAGGCATTGCCAGTATCAGCAATAAGCTTGGGGCCCTGGCTTCCCTGAGCTTGAATACTCGAGTTGAAGTCTTGGACGGCCTTGCCAAACCACATTCGGAGGACGAGGAAGGCGGTTATTCCTAAGGTACATGGTTTGATGTTCAGCCCCTCGCTTGACCCATTGCGAAAACATTTCAACGACTCACCAATCATGAACCCCAAAAAACCTATTCCCGCGGAGACATTTTGGATCAGAGGGGTCTCCAAGGAAGAGCCGACTTTTCCCATCTTATGACGGAAGGAGATCATAGTAAAGGTTATGAGAAAAGCGACATCTAGTGCGAGCGCAATCGAAATGAAAACGGGCGTCGATGACGAAGGGGCATATAGCAAGGAGGCCGGTGCGTTTTGAGGCAGGGGCGAAAGATCTGCGCGAAAGTATTACCATTAATCTCTGAGCTTATCGAGACAAAATGAGGCACTCACCATATTGAGGGGATACGCTGGGAATAGTACAGTTAAGCGATGCATCGTTGCGGACACGCGCACAAGAACCTACAATACATACGTGAGTTTATCCTAGAACTATAGAATCAAGCCAGCAATCACGCACCCAGAGGTCCTAAAAATATGCTGGGTCCATCCACGTTCTGGCCGGGTCCGGGTTGGACTAGGATTGTCGATGGTCCGACAGTCAGGAGTGCGACACGGTCATGCAGGAGGATGGTCGGAGCCAGAAACGCAAAGAGAGAGAGGACTGTGGCAGTCAGGGCCAGCACAGGGGCGAGATAAAGAGTGATAGCCTTCGAGATTCCAGCAATCATTTCGGAAAGTGGGAATGGTTTAAAGAATGAATCTAGAGAGAAGGAACGGCGTTCTAATCGTAAACTCGAAAGAAAGATTTAGAAAGTAGAAAGACGACTAGCGACTTCGAATTAGGAGGACAATATGACAAGGCAGAGGCGCAGGACGCAGTCGAGCGATAGAGACCATATTTCATTGCGTTCTGGATTATATAGACCCCAAGCATACTATGAATTACGCGATGGGCGGGCTGGGAGAACAAAGGCATAGACAAAGACATTGGCACTTCAAACAACACAAGTCATCCTTACATAAGTAGTTCATTGTTCTCGCCAGCGACCGCCGACAATTAACTCAGTCACTCTCCCACTCGGTCTTGAAAATAATCTACACCCCTAGAATGCAGGAATGTCAATTCATCACCTCGGTTGCTAGGTTGCTTCGAGTCCTTGTTCGTTTATCAGAAATTATGCTTATATTGCTATTAGAGAACCACTCTGTACACATGGTAACGACGGAATTTAGCTTATCCTCCATCCCACATATGCACACTACCTTGAAGGAAAAGAAACCAAAAGAGCCAAGTATTGGGGGGAAAAAAGAACGACAAAACTGCAAATAACAAAGTGAATTGTTGCTTGGGGGGCATTGGAATATGGGACATTGGGGGTTGCTTTTTTTTTTACCGGTCAGCCGAGAAAAACGTGAAAAGACAGAAACATCAAACGAACGTAAGTAGAGAACAGTATGCTTTATTGTCCGTCCAGTCTTTGGGGAGGGATGTGATGTAAGAGAGTACAGTTCGGCAGCACGCCAGATGCAGGTCGATTGACATCGTGCATGTAGTGAGGAGATACTACCACCAACGCCGATGGTACGTCACAGTACAAGGAGGGGGTATATCTTGTAGTGCTAAAGTGGGTTGAGATGAAGTGGTTCCGAAAAGGGTGAAAGATACGGGAATAAGTGGGGAGGGATATCTTGCAGGAATAGGCGTTAGATCAGGGGAATGGGGCAACAATGCTTGAGGATATATAAAGAATTGATGCGGGGCGTTATGATAGCAAATCCAAAAGAAATCGTCGGAGGTTAATTAGACGAAAAATTGAGTGCTGTGCAAGGTAATTTAGCATCAAACGTAAATAATAAGTATATCTGAAGACTTACTGAATCCGACTAGCGGCATGCACCTCCATTTCCTCCATTTTGTAAGAGTTCAGCTCCTCCTTGATCCTCTGCGCCAGAGCTGGTGTAAGTCGGCTCCAGGTAGCAGGCTCACTCCTACGGTCATATACGGTCGAAGAGAATGTATCGTAAACGGACAGGCTCGTGGCAAATGCCAGTTTTTTGCTAGGAGCAGTCGCTGATCTATGCGTCAATGTCGGCGCAGAAGAGGAAACCATTGACAATGCAGGAGCAGAAGAGTTGAGTGAAGGATGTTGGAATATTGAACTTGGTCTTTCAGAAGTATTAGGGGAATGGGAAGGAGGATCGGGAAGCTCTTTTGTATTTGTATTAAAGGCAGAAGTAATTGGAGAAGAGGAATCAAACTTGAGAGGTGGGATCAAGGGCGCCGACGCTGAGTTATTATGGCCAGAGGAATGGGAGTTGTGTCGATGGAGACCGTCGATATGATCAGGGTCTGGTGAGGGGATGCGAGCCAAAGGTCCGAGCTCAGCTTGACCAGGATGCGAGTTGTACGAATTGGACCGGACGCGAGCAGGTGTGGATTGATCGGCGGCGTACTGTGACTGGTCGTACAAACCAGCATCTGGACAATTCCATACAACCAGTCAGGGGGAATCCAAACACGAAAATATACAGGTGATACGTACTTTTGAGGATCCCCTTCATAGGCCGCTGCGTCCGCTCGACGCTACGTCGGGCGTCCACCGCCCATGGTTCAACGTCCTCCTGTTCCTCATCATTAATTGTTGCCTTACCCATCCCAACACGAATTGTCACATCCTCATCAGTCTCCGGAACATCCCAATCATCATCATCGTCCCAGCCGTCCATATTGTATGACGAGTTGGCTTGCTGGGGGTCATAATGACCGTCATCACTGTCGTCATCCTCTTCCTCAATAATCACTCGAGTCCCATCTTCATTCACCCTGACGCCTCCGGACCGCTTGACTGGTGATGCAGAAGCAGTTCGCGTAGTGGTATTTTTATCCCATGTCGGAACACCAGCATTAGAACCACCACCGTTCGCCACGTTGTCTGCGCTAGCGGCAGCCGCGGCATCTTGTGCCTCCTGTTGAGCCTTATCCTGCTGAGCCTTGGCCTTGGCCGCAGCTTCAGCTTTGGTTTTGAGAGTATGCTGCCGGGCTAATTGGGCCGCTGGACTAAGCCCATTGGCATCCGTTCCCGTACTCCGATCGGTACTACCCCTATCCAGTTCAGCATAAACGTGCGACACCTCTGCCTGAAGGGCAACTGTTTTTGCGCCCTTCTTCTCCTTCTTCTTTCCCTTGTCACCATCTTTATTCTTATCCTTGAAGATGGATGTGATGCCAGCCAATGAATTTCTTCTGACAACCAGCTTGCTCATCGAACCAAGCTTCCGTATCATGACGCTGGCACTACTAACCGTTGAAGACAAAGAAATGTTGTCGGTGCTAGCATTGAGTCTGGAATTGAACAGGGAGGCTGCACGACCCTTTTTCTTCGTCTGCACGGTAGCAGTAGATTCTCCGTCATCAAGTCCGCTGTCAGGACTGCGGATACCGCCTGCCGTTTCTGGACGAGCCACCGATGAATTGATGGTCAAGGATTCCTTGCCTTTAGATTTACCGGAGTTGAAGTTGGATGCCTTGATAGACTCGTCGTCATCGCCTTCCTCCTCCTTAAGAGCATTGAAAGAGAGAGCACGACGAAGTCTTCCCTTTAATCCTCCGCGGCTCATACCGGATGAGGCTTTGGAGGAGGATTCAAGCATGGTAGCCAGGTCACTGTCGTCTCGTGACATTCTCTTCTCGGAAGCAGTAAAGTTTCCCTGAGAGAGGGGAGAAGGGCGAGCGAGCCGGGGGGCACTACTTGATGTAGCAGGAGAGGATGTCGTGGAGGTGGCGGTAGTCGGAGATGGTTGAGATAACACAGAGGGTCGTGAAGAAGCTGATGTCGAAGTCGACGATGACGACCCATTGCGATTGTGCGGTACGCGGGGCGTGCTGGCCTTGGACGGGGCAGAGGAGGCAGCTGGTGAGGGGGTGCTTCGAGTAGAGCTTGATGCTGATGGATTCGGGGAACCGTTGTTCCGGCTGCGCGAAATAGAATTGGCCGACGGCACATTATGGCCGCTGTGGCCGCTCTGATTACTGTTGGTGCGCTGTCTCTGACTGCTTGAGGAATTGACGGAGGAGGTTGAGCCAGAAGCTTCTGGCCGCGCGTAAGGGGGCTGAGGGATGTGACCTATGCTCGGACGCCAATCATTGTTGCTGTCTTGGGTGTGCGAACTCTGCTGTCGATTGGGTCGTCGATAAGGATGAAAGCCGGTATACTGGCCATTTTGCGGCCCTTGTTGCTGATGATCGGCTCCGCCGGGGCGTTGGGCATGGGGCGGAGGGGTACCGCTGGGGAAAGGGTTGAAAGGGCCCGGTATCGAATTCTGGGGGAAGTAGTCACCAGGCGCTGAGGCGTTGGAAGCGGTACGCTGGGGGGGCATTTGGGAAAAGCCGTGCTGCGCATTGAACATCATCTGTTGGTAGGCCCATTGCGCGAGCTGAGCATTAGCAGGATCGAAGTAGGCAGCTTGGGGTGGGAGTTGGTTGGGGTATGGTTGGCCCGGCTGCTGTTGATTCTGAAAGAAAGACGGGTAAAATGGAGCAGCAGTTATTGAGGGCGTCCAGCCGCCTTGAGGCTGCTGTTGGAGCGGGAAGGTGTAAGGGGACTGCTGGAGCTGCTGGACGTGGGGTTGCTGCTGGATATGGAGGTGATGGGAATTGGCAACCTGAGTCGAAGTGGGGTGGTCATTGGCAGGTGAAGACCGTTGTCGTGAAGAGTTTGAGGAAGAGACGTCCATTTCCTGGTCTGTACGAGGGTATTTCCAGTCTGAGGAAAGGAGAACAGCCATGGACTGGTTGGGACGTGAAGTGGGTGAAGCAGGGGAGCAAACACCCTACGTGTTCTGCGTCTTGGGTGAAATCAGCACGAGGGACATATGGTGCACAGTGCGCTCACCACCGGGTGCTGGAGGGTGTCGGGAACGAACACGGGAAAGATACGGGATGTTTGTGGGAGGGAGGATGCTGGCAACAGCGACCAAAAGGCAAATCTGTTGCAATCACGAAGCCACGATCAAAATAAATTCAAATCTTCCCACGTCCAACCATGCCTATTTCTGTGTGATACATGCTACATCCTATACACTATATACTGGCCACCATAGCCAGCATAAGCATCTCCTCCACATTCGCTTCCTTATGCCGCTCTTCAGTAATCCTGAATACATTAGGGAACCACTTCATGTCCCTGTCAAGCCCGAGAACCATTTGTGCGACTGCCTTACCACTCATCCAGGCATGCACCATTCCTTCTCCGGAATAGCCTGCAGCTATCCACTCTCCAGGTGGCGCAAGTGATACGCTTCTCTCGTCCTCGTCCAATGCCGAGTCTATCGTTTCTGTGGAAGCCTCGAATTTATCTGTTCTGTACTTGCCAACAGGGCCTCTAAAAGATATGCTTTCTGGGATTCTGCCTACCCATGGCCGCTCGTCCGTCGATACAGCCAAAATACCACTCCATTTCGCAATCACTTTTTCCCTCTCATCATTCTCGCCTACTCGGAAATAGTCACCCATTGCATCAGACAAATAGTCTGCCACATTCTGATTCCAATCGCTGTCATCTGCATTCCCAATCTCTGTAAGGTACGCATTGTGTTTCATGAATCCACCCCCAAGCATCAACTCTGCTGATGAAGGTGGATAAGTCGCTGGCTTCCGCTCATCCGATGCAGGTAACTGTTGGGTCAGATAATCAAAACAGCCAAAGGACGAGCTGGGATAGAGGACGAAGGAGCGCATGCCTCTCCAATCAGACTTGGTCCTGCCAAGACCAGGCCGGGGGAGCTGGGCTGTCATAACGGCCCTTGCAGGGAAGATCTTGGTGCGCATGCCAGGAAGGAGGTGAGATGTCCAAGCGTTAGTAGCGTGTATGACATGTCGGGCGCGAATGTTGCCCTTTGGAGTACATATTGTATAAAGAGGCTCATGGGCCGAGGTAGAAGTTAGGATGTTGGTACAAGGTGTGTGGGTAAAGAGGTGGAAACTGGAAACACGCGGTCAGGAAAGCATAACCGGAACGAGGGACGACAATTACTTTGAAGGGTAAGAACGTAACAGCCGAGTAAGGATGCCAGTGACGAGTCGATAGGGGTGAATTGCGCCACCGTTTGTTGCGAGGCAACCGACGACAGATGGTGCTAGTTGGAGATCCTATGCAGTATGATATAATTGGTGGCTGGATAATAATTTACAAATGACTTACTGCGAGCATTTCAGCGTCTTCGATGATACGGAAATCAGCACCCTCATTAGGGAGATCCTGAATGTAAGTGTGAAGTAAATCCTTGGCACAGCGGTACAGATTTGTGTCCTGATAGACATCGTAAGAGACTGTCTGGCGACACTGAGAGTCATTGAGCAAGTCTTCCTCAGTTGCAACGTGTAATAGCTCGGTTAAATGAGATAGACGGAAACGGATAATCTGAGCGGCAATCTGTGGCCCATGTTGCTTCTTGAGCTGGGTATAGTCCTGATAGAGGACAGGTGTAATATGGCCTCCATTCCTGCATGAATATTAAATGAGGTTAATGAGTGGCAGGATCGTGAGAGTATCGGGCGGACCTACCGTCCGGTAGCACCAGAGCAGGTGTCTCTGGCCTCGAGCATAACGACCTTGAGGGGTCGCTTTGTGGCAGTAATCTTTGCATTGTGGTCGAGGATGGTTCTTGCAATGGAGGTTCCTGTGATACCGCTTCCAATAATGACGATATCGGCGTAATCGGGGATGGGGCTGTTGGGGCCGGAGCCATGTTTGGCAATCGGGGATGGAGGAGACAGCCAATAAGATTGGGACGGGAGAGATATGGGGATCCCCGGAGAAACGGCGAGACGGTTGACAAGACGGCGGACAGGCGAAGAAAACAAGCAGAGGATGCGGAGAGCGGCGCGGGCAAGGAGCACGCGCACATGGTGGTGCACGTGGGAGAGTGAAGCACCCATCAGATACAACAAGTATTAAATACTTGCAATATATATCATTGGCTATCCCATGTTATATCGTAGATATGACATACCTTTCACAGTTCTCTTCATCAACTCAGCCAACCACTGCGGTCCAGTCGGCAAGAAGCAAGATGCGATCATTCTTTCTTGCTTCCCTGCATAACTAGCCTGCAAATTGTTTGGTTCAGACGCTCCAGCCAAGCATACACAAATAGATCGATCTCGCTCGCCAGATCCACTCCATAGAAATACTGGATTTTACAGGATGAGCTGGGTGATGAATTGTATTAGCAACACTCTGCAGACATAACACGACTCGAGGTTGTGCTATAGGGGAGAAAAGCAGAGAAGAGAAAGACAGGAATCAAAGGAGCACAGCCACTGTGACAGGGCATAAATGTGGGTTGAGTAGTTTGTGTTTTAATCACACCAATGCTTTCCTCTTCGACTGACTTTGCTTTCTTCTCCTCCCCCATCCCTGCCGCCTCCTTATCCCAGGTCATCGTCAAAACACGACACAGACCTTCTCCCTCAATTCATGGCAGCAGTACCTCAACTACCCCAGCTCGTAGTTCTCCCCTCGCTCGCCCAGCTTCGTCTCCCCCCTTCTCCTCTCCCCCCTCAGAACCTCCTGCCCCAACAAAGAAGAAACGAAAATTCACAAACTCAGATCCAGCTCAAACGGCGCCAACTACACGTGGACTAAAGCAGCCGCGCGGTCGTCCTAAGAAGAAACCGCGAAAACGCTCCCCCTCAACCTCTACACGCGTCCAGTCGCGTGCACAAAGTCATCAAAGCGTTCTGGCTCCTTCTCCTGAACCCATCTACCGCAGTGATAGATCGCGTTCTACCTCGCTTTTTCCCGGCTTAGACTGCGATCCTTCCCTCTTCCACCGTCGCTGGCGCATTGACGAGGATGGCGATCCGGGCAATAACTTTCTCAGTTCAGAGCTTATCGTCAAGCGGTTAATGAAATCCTACAAAGCATGTGCGTGTCTCTCGCCGTGATATCGTGTTCTCACTGACACTGTCTGCAGACTTCAAGAATCTTAATGATCCTGAAGATAAATCATGGGAACCACATTCCGAAAACTATCCTGTAGCAGAGCTCGAGTATCCTAATTCAGGTGCAAAAGAACGGTCAGTTGCTTTGTGGGTCAGGATACCCCCTGTAAACTCAATCGGGTTCTGTAGGTTCATCCTCCTTGCACCAAAGGACAAGGATCACTACAACCCAATTATGGATCTAGAGAAGTCCCTTTTGACAATTGTTCAGTGTTAGTCCTTTCCGTCCTCACCTGCCACGCTTACTCATGTTACCATAGTCTATCTAACACCAGAACAACAGGCTCTTCTGGGTCCTCTCCCTAATGAATCTTTCGCCGACGTCGACTCTCCCCCTCCCTCGCCCTCACCTTCTCCCTCGCCACCCATCTCTCGAACTTCAACTGTATGTGTAAATGGTGAAGATTTAGCAGAAAATCTGCTCTCCGACCCCCAGTCCTTTGAAAGTGATATTCACTCCAAATGTCATCTTCCCTTACTCCGTGCCCTTAGGCGTGCCATAAACTTACAAGATGGACCCCTCTTCGTACGCTCTCTGAATAAAATCAACCTTATCCTGCGAAGTATCAAGTATCCGTCATCACCAGATTCGGCCCAACCTCTACCAAATCCTTTAATGGATATGGTCGAAACATGGACAGAACCAGGACTACCTTACAAGGTCCTG
>QFDT01002675.1:0-20233 GCA_003315915.1 Macrolepiota dolichaula | reverse complement strand
TCGTACCAAGGGGGCGGAGGGGTTCCGTGTGGAGAGGTAGATCGGCCCGGTACTTCTTCGTAGTCCGGTATGTCGAGTAGTTCGAGGCGCCACTTGTATAACCAGTGCAGGGGGTTCGTCGTCGAGACCATAACACCGTGTGCTTCTCCGACTCAGGAGGTATAACCAACCTGGTGGAAACACCCCTGAGGCCACAAGTACTGTGATACGGTTTGCTCGGAATTCACATGCTACCTCTGGTGCTGGGTCGATGCTGAGTTTCGGATGGACTGTACGTTCCCGCCCTGCACCCCTCGATGGTAAAGGTCACACGGAGGGAGATAACCCTCAACAGAACTATGGATATTATTGAAACGTGGAAAAGTCTGTAATTTCTGAAGAGGTATTGTGGCTGTAGTAGATCTGATCACATTCTTCCATTCTGTATACACAGCCAACAGAAGACGGCAGGCACTTGAAATACTGTAAGAGATGCTGGCTGACGTCTAATCCCACGAGCAGCTGGGCTGGGGTCGCTATGCCTCATTACTTTGACTCAATATCTGATAATCATGGAACATCTCTTAGCAAGCCCGGTGGTATCGGATAGCTCCAACACCACATTTTGCATAGAGTCAGGCAGCTGAATGAGTCTTCTATCATATCACCTCTTGGTGATGAATGTCATGCTGTTCTGTTACATATCTCCACATTCAGGGTATTTTGGATGGTATTCCCTATATAATCGGAAGTATCATAAACAAATTGCTGTTCAACATAAGCTGTTCACAACTTGCACCGCAAATTCAACAATTCCTTCCAATTTAGCTATAGATTTCTCAGAAGACGACTTGAAATATGGAACACCGTTCTCAGGTAACAGTTGACCCACACTATTTATATAAAAAGACATGATCAATGATTGATGTATGATTTTTGACATATATTTAGACAGGAAACACACCGCACCCTGATCATGTTGGAGGAATACACGATTATGCCATCATATCTACCTGTTTTATTTATCGCACCTTCTTTTTCGTTTGATTTTGAAAGCAGAAAACTGCTATATAAATGAGTTCAAACATCCCTAAACCCACTGTGACACTCGTACGAATATGGATGACCCGACTTTCTCCTTGACAATTGCGTGGCAATTTCAAATTCTAGCCGTGGGTTTACAACACATGTCTAGTCCCAGTTATACTCATTCCTCAATCATAATCCGCAGTATTTACACAGTGAGTTTGCTGTTTATTCAGGGTAATAGTCTCATGTTAACTAGTGACCCTGCTCGGCAGTTGCTCTGTACACATTCTTCTTGTATGAGTATGTCTATAACCTGCCCAGCGAGGTAAGTCACGTATCGATAGAATGGGACTCTGAATAAATACTATCCCTACTAGATTAAGGATCTTTGGCTCCAAAATTGGGGCGGTCGTCGATGGATTGTAAACGCCATCTATATTTTATGTCGTTATACAACCTTCATTGACCTCTCGATAACGATACATGGTATGTTTTCCCTGGAGTTCTATCAATAAGTATTGGCTATTGACTGACATTATCATTTCTGCAAGACATGGCTACTACGACCCACCCAAACGTACATCCATTTTTGCGTGAACTCGGAAATCACCAATTCATTTATTTTTGTTCAGGGGGTGTTGTGCCTTGGCCTCGGACTTACTAAATCCTGTGTGTATCATGATTTATGAAAACGCGACGATCTTCAGACTTATCAATTGTCAGGGGTGGTATTCATTGGAATGGAATGTGCTCAATGTTAGTCACTGCGACCTCTCTTTGAGAACTAACTAACCTATCGGTCACACCGGCCTTGCAGTTGCATTTTTCCTACGTGCATACGCCCTCTGGCAAGATACTCGAGTAGTCAAGCTTTGCCTCATATTATTGACATCCGTGAGTTCAGGATATTTGTAACACTCAGCCTCTCAATCTCCTCACGGGTGCCGAAGGGGTTGCTCGCTGCTGGGATCGCGCTGAATATTCTTACAATACGTGATGCAACAATCCCGTCAATGTCTCCTGGCATCAGCTTCATCCCAAGCTGCTTACTCACTGATCCGAATGCGGCAACATTTTCAATGTGGGGTATATTGGCAATGTTGATCTTCGATAGCAGTATGTCAATTTGGCATTTCCTATGGTTATTCTAACGAGCATTACTTACGACGCGCGTTGTCCAGTCGTAATGGTAATGGCAATTGGAGCTAAATTCAGGTTTGGATATACTTTGGGGAGCGCAGATTCTCTTATGAGAAGAGTTTACCGTGATGCTGTATATTACTTTGTTCTCAATTTTCGTGAGTAGTTCGATCCTATCCTCTTCCATTCACTTTTTAATGCCGCGAAAGTCATATCATTGACGTCGATACTGCTATATGACAAATGCCCAGGACCACTCAAAGAGCTTACCGGAGTGTTAGTAAAACTTGCTTCCTGCCTCGATCACATGAACGCTCATTCTTTTATTGATGAAACGTACATTTGGTATCATAGATTCGGAGGTGTGGCCACACGGTGCCTCTCCTGTCGTGTCCTTTTGCGGCTCAAGAGGTATAACAAACCTAATAACGGATCCGTGATCACGAAGGAGATGAGTAAACCGATACAATTTTGTCAGAATTCACACCTTTTGGATGGGGAGGGCAGCGTTAGGCAGGGGAATTTTCTCAGGAGGAATAGGCGAACAGTATATGAGCAAGGAGTCCCATGATTTACTGGGCCTGGGCGTTTTGAATATAGAATTTTGGGTTGCTTGTTATTCACGCTCATGTTCATTCCTTCATTCTGTCTGGTTCTGCTAGTGCAGTAATAGCGTGAAAGAAATTTATGAAAAGGGTTGGAGGGCGGTTTGCTCGGATCAATGATGTGTTTGGTTTGGATGGTCATGCCAAATGCGTCATCTTGTCCAACGTTCATTAACGTTGATTCACTTGCGTTGTCATCCTGAGTTTCAAATCCTCCCTTGAAATCTAAACCTCGCAGCCAATTGACTCCGCGTTTGACGCGAAACCCCTTTCTTGGGAATAACGTATGTTCAGCTTATGCCTCTGCCCAGATCCGTTGTGTTAATGATCACTGATCACTCTTAAGTTTGCTCGGAACTCTCGCGGTATTATCTGAAGCTCACTATCCGAGCTCCAGCTTCTACCGTAAGCATAATAAGCCTTCTTTAGGGCCTGATTGGGATTCAGAGGAACGACGCGATAGGACTCCAACACAGCCTTATCTCAACGTTCCAGGTTCTTCGTGATTCTAATTCCTTTCAAACATCTTTGTCTCGTGAGAGTGCCAGGCTATTCCACATCCAACTTTGCTGGCATTCTCTGGTCAATATCTGGTAAACATCATATATCGTGCGTCCATATAAAGCCTCTTTGCCACGCAGATTATCTCCCCCGTCAATCCAATTCTACTGACATTTGATCTATCTTTTGAAATCCGATAATTTCCGTCGCCTGTGATACAATGCCCGAAACTCACAAACAGACTGCGCATGTCGTAAATGCTATCAAAAACATCTTGGAACATTACCCCCTACCTGATGGCCCTCTCAGAGAGATCTTACAAAATTCGGATGATGCGCGTGCTACGAAACAAGTATGGTATCGCTTCCTCTCACCTCTGTAGTCCTAATGTCGATATTCGGTTCGCGCGAGCAGATTTTCATTCTTGATAGGCGAAAGCACTCCATCTCAGACCTCGTAGGCCCGGAATATATACAATATCAACAGACGCCGTCGCTAATTGCTTACAACGACGCCTATTTCGAGGCGAAGGATTGGCAGAGTGTGACTAGTGTATTTGACTCGAGTAAGATCGACGATGCCTCGTGTGTGCTCTTCCTTTCTGCCTTTATATGATTCTGATCTTGATGACGGTTTAGTGCTGTTGGCCAATTCGGTCAAGGCTTTCGATCCGTGTACCATGTGCGTCCAACGAATTACTCGCCTTCTCTCGGCTAATGATACATGTACACAGCTCACTGATTGCCCACAAATTTTCTCCGGGAACAAACTCGCGCTTCTAACCCTCCCAGAATACAAAGTACTCGATTGTTCTCTCCCTTCCGACGTCGCGTACACGTCTCATACCGCTGCATTCCGAGGTTTACCTGGTGTCCCATATTCTCCATCTTTTGATGCGAACGTCCCAACAGTCTCCGATACTCCTGACCCGTCTAACCCCGAAAACCACCCACGCATTCTCGGCACACTGATCCGTCTTCCACTCCGTACCACGCACACACCAAAAAGTCTCACCACCCAATGCTACTCTCCCGAGAAAATCATCAAAGTATTCGATGAATTTGTGAAGTATGATTTGGAATGTATCTTGTTGTTTATGAAGAACGTGCGACGAATCGAAGCGTATGAGGTGCTTGGTGACGGGGCTGGGAATGTGCGAGAAGTTTTCTCCGTTGAACTCAAGGAAGGGAGGCATGGGGATGCGGATAGGAGCGTAGGACCAGGAGCAAGAGAGGAGTATACGACGGAAAGATGTGTCATCGAAAGTTGTGTTACTGTCCCCGCGGGAGGTTCTAACCATGGTCAGCCCGGCACCTCCATTTATACACCGACGCCTGGGATCCAGGCCAGTGGAAGCTTGACTAGAACGACGACCGTGACCTGGCGAACCCTTAATTGCCCCTTCAATGATCCCCCTTCCCAAAAAATCCTTGGCCGCATCCCGAGAGAATATAACCCTACGGGGGAGATGCAGAAACGCAAGCTGAACACGTGTGTTCGTGTTGCTGCTCCCCTCTCCTTCGCTACACCTCCAATCACCGTAAATGATTCTGCTTCAGAGGAAGCAGCATACGGAGTCGGGTACTGGAGATCAGGAAGGCTTTTCAGTGGCCTCCCACTTCCGCGGTCGAATAACAAGAACTGGCCCATTCATGTCGACGCGAGGTTTGCCATTCCGCCCTCTAGGCAATATGTTAAGAGCATCTTGGAAGGAGGGTACGACCACCAACTTAACTTTGGTTGGCATCTTTGAAGAATTAACAAATACCTGTTAGATTCATTGGCGAGTGGAACTCAATTCTCTTTACAGCCTTTATCCCACGAGCATGGACGTATCTCCTGAACATCCTTGCACGGGAAGACAAAGTTCGGGATATTTTTGAATACTGGCCGCCCCCTGGTGGTTCCACGGACTATATCGTTCCTGCGGATGGAGGTAGCACCGCAGGTGTGGGTGGAAGCAGCCGATCGCCGGGAATGTTGCAAACTGTATTCGACTGCGTTATTGTTGGAAAGCCAGCAATATGGCCCGTTTATGTGTCTATGGCACCTGTATCAGTAGCCCCTGCTCGATCTACCATTATGACAACGCCTGGTAACCTCGCGAACTCGAGAGCGGCAACGGCTCCAGCCACAGCCCACTCCGTATCTCAAACACCGGACCCAGCCCCACCTCCTGAATTCACAGAACTGGGAAACATTAAGATCGCGCGGGAGGATACACATTTTCCTGATTTAAGGAATGCACTAGCAGACTGTGGGGTGAAGTTCACGAAACCCCCAGCACATTTCAAGGTTTTGATCGAGGGATGCAAGAAACGCAAGTTTGAGTTCTTGGAAGCTCGGAATGTTCACAAAGAACTGCTCGTGCGTATTCCACAACTCCTCTATGTATTTAATACTGGAAGTGATATGTTTTATAGAAGAATGTAGGTGCAGTCGAGCAGGCGATGAGCACAACACCGAAACATGCTACATCAATACTCGACTTTTTGTTGAAAGGACAAGATATATACCTCCTCGCTGGACTCCCTCTGCTCAAGAACGTAGAAGGGCAGTATATTACTCTGCAGCGCCTTGAACTCCCTTCGTCCACTGCCACAAAGCAAATCTTACACCCCCTCCTTGACCCTCATTCCGCCCTCCTATTCAAGGACTGCGACTCCAATGCGATCGCACTGAATGAACTCACATATAGCATCGCGGACGCCCTTAAAACCAAAGGTCCTGGAGCACTCAATATTACTGAGCTGACGGCCCAGAAGGTCGTTTCATACCTTGTCTCCGACAACCGGTGGACGACCACCCCTCCTCAAGCCCCCATCCCCTCTTCGCCGACTTCCCCAAGTATTTCCTCACACACACCTCCCGAGTACACCCAGTATCTGTCGAAGTTCTATCAATGGCTCGCAATGCAACCTTTTGCCTCGTCATTTTTCCGGATTCCAGATGTTCGCCGACTTTATCTCGTCCCCACGCATCTCGGACTGAAGCGGATGGAAGACTCGGTCTTCAATGTGGTGCCAGTAGCACTTGGGAAGTGTTTGCGAACTCTGGGGATAGGACTCTTGGATCCTACTATAGGGCAACCCGCGAGAACATTTCTGCTTGGCACTGGTGATGCGTTGAAGAAGATTGAGGATGTGAAGGCAGTGTTAGATGGTGCACATTCAAGTGGTGTTCTAGCGACTGCGACAAGCTTAGGGCTGACATGCCTTGAGTGGAAGCCACTAATCGAACACTTCGCGCGTTATGCGCGTGCGGATCAATTGAGTGAAGAGGAGAGAAGGAAGTTGCGTTTGTTGCCTATATACCCTCTTCTTGACCTCATGAGTCTTGGCACACCCACCCCTCGGCCGGGACCTATACCCGACAACAAGCATGTCATGGGCATCACCACAGTCGATATCCTTCCCATTATTGATGATCGCGTCTATTTGGACCTGCGTGGATATTCCCCCGGGCTATATGAAATCGTTTCCCTTCTCGATCCGTCACCAGATGCGAAACCGCTAACAAACGTAGATCTCCTCGACTTGGGCATTCGGAATTATGGCAGCCAGCCACCAAAAATTCGCGTTGCTATTGTTACCTACGTGGCTAGCCATGAGAAGAAGGTGCCTAGGGAGATCGTGGAAAAGCTCTGGGAGAAACCGATTATCATATGTCGGGACGGAGTTGAGAGAATGCCAAGAGAGGTTGTAGATCCGGAAGCTATCGGTGGGGTCGGAGATATCGTCGCGACGTGTGCTCGCATGGGTGGTAGTACCGACACTAACAATGCGTTCTATAAGTATCTACCGAGGCTGGAGGGTGAAGCAGATGAGCAGATCATGAAAGGCCTGAGGAAGTTTTCAACGTGTCCGCTGAGGACTACATTAGACCAAGAGATGTTGTTGGAGGTCACTGCATGGATTTCGAGGAATGGAACCGTGGCGGAGGCATCGGAGGTATCGAGAAAATTATTCAAGTTACTCGCGACGAGCCTGGCATACGGCGAATTCGTCAAGGCGATACCGAGGGGGGTCAGATGGATTGTCACGAACTTGGGCCTTAAAGCCAGCGACGAATGTCGAGATCGGAAAGCACAGTTCGCCCTTTGCGATGAAGTATATGCTCTGGTTGATGAAGAAATCCACGTGTCTGATGTTCTGCGAAATATACTCGGCTGGACCCAGAAATTGTCTCATGTCGTGTTGTTCGATCAGCTGGATGCAACCTTGAGGAAGAGTGGAGAGTACACCAAAATTCGTGAGATCGTAAAGGCCATTGGGTCAGAGGAGTTGTCAGAGGATGACTTGGGCAGGTTGCGAGGGATACTAAGGGAGCGAGAATGGGTTCCGACGAAGGCTGGTGGGTTGGCAAGGCCCGAGAATGTCGTGTTGGATCATGCGGTAGACGAGGCCGGCCTTTTCGAGGTATCATTCAATACTGCCGCATACCCGAAGGTGGTGGAATTTTTGGAGCGTATGGGTGTCCAGAAAAGGTGAAATATTCCCGGGTCTCATTTACCTGGTGACGCTGATTGAGAACACCCTAGGCCGGTAACTAGCACCATTCTTTCGCACATCGAGGGCTTTGCGGTTGACGGGCTGGATGAGCACCAGTCACGGAGTGTCGCGAAGCTTCTAGAATTACTACCAGACAACCTCAATGAGGAGGAAATGTCCCTCATTCGTGTGCCGGATATTGGCGGTCACATGCGACCCGTATCTGATCTACATTTCAACGATACTAACATGACGGTTGATTATCTTCCTAGAGAGAGTACAAGAGCAATCGCCCACCCATGCATTACCGAGTCGCTTGCTCGCAAACTCGGAATTGAGCCTCTCGCAAAGCAACTATCCAAATTTTCCGGGTACATGGGCGAGGATTTCGCTACATCTATTCGCAGCGTCCTCAAGGACTATAACGAAACACAGATGTTGATTGAGATGCTCGCAAACGCAGCGGATGCAGGTGCTCGGCGTTTCGTCCTGATTCTTGATGAGATGCCTGGCTCTTGCGAGCATCTGATTTCACCCAATCTGGAGCCGTTTCAACTGTCGCCAGCGCTGCTGGTCTATAATGACGCAAAATTCACAGAGGAGGATTTCGAGGGACTTTGTCATACTGGAGAGGGAAGCAAACGGCACAAGGGACACACGATTGGCCAATTCGGACGTGGAGCCTTGACAATGTTCCATCTTACCGAGGTACGAATTATTGGTGATTACGCGTATCTTCTTCTAAATTCAACTTCTGTTTTCAGTTTCCGATGTTGGTGTCTGCTGGGCGCGCGATGTTTATTGACCCCTCTATGAACAACCTCCCTGACCTTCCACGGAACGCCAATAATCAGCGGATGAATTTAGACATGCTCGAGTGCGTTATATTTCGATTGTGCGGTTGTATTCAGCTGAACAAGGTACATTGTAGACGCTTTTATCCCGGACATTTAGACTTCTTCAAAAGCCTCAGTGTTCTATTGGGTTTTGATGGTCAGGATAGCATGACATTCTCGGGTGTAAGTAATTATTCATCACCCTTGATCCAACGTTCTGATATCCCCAACCGTAGACTATATTCCGACTCCCTCTTCGAGGAGCAGATTGCACTAGTACAATATCAAGTACCGCCTGGTCCACAGGAGACGTTCGAGAGAGAATCTTGGCCCAGTTCAAAAAGGAGGCTCGCAATTGCTTGATCTTTACTCAGCTCGAGTTCATCCAGGCCTACGTGCGAACTCGAGAAGGTGATGTGGAGGAATTATGGAGCTTTGAGGCAACGCGGGAGGGAGTGAGTGGTGTTGGTGACTTTGAACGACGAATGGTCCAAACCACGGAGGGCTTTGAACGGCGGGAGCTCTGGCAAACGATTTCTCATGTCGTCTCTCAAAACGATATTCCACAACCTTGGGCATCTGCTCTAGTAACCCAACTCAATCTCCGACATCCTAAGGTTGAGCTAGCTGCATTTATCCGACCAGAGGAGGCAGAATATGAAGACTATCACCAGAAGGGTGTTTTATTCTCGACCATGCCCCTTGCAGAGGGCGTTACATTACCTATCCATTGTTCAGCAACATTTATCACTACCAGCGATCGTCGGCACATACGTCTGCAACTTGGCAGCGACACAGGTGATCAATCCAAATACAATGAGTGGTTGTTAGAGGAGGTGGTTCCACGTGCATATCTCTACCTACTTGAGGTTCTTCTGGTGAACTCGAGCGCGCCCAACCATCATTTCTGGCCAATCAACGAATCAACCCCTATCGACAAGATCATCGTCCCCGCACTCTACGAGAAACATCTGAAAAACTCCAATAGGCGACTTTTCGGGGCCACCTTTAATCCCCAGCGCCATTTAACGTCCTCTGAAATATTTATTCTTCCTGAAGACTCCCTGATTCGACCGGTGGTCACCTTTCTTTCTCCGCCGAACGTTGCTGTATATTCAGAGCCATTCCTCAGTCGCATTACCGACGACGCAGAGATCCCACCCGTGTCCCCCAGTTTCCTCAGAAACGAAATCCTGAAAAATCCTGAGAGGTTAAGGGGGGCGTTCACCGACCCACAATCACAACTGTCTTTCGAAAATCTTCAGGACCTTCTTAGATTGTTCATCGACGACGACCCACTACAGCTACTTGGGCTACCACTCCTTCCCCTTCAGGATGGATCTCTCGCTGATTTCGCCAGCTCACAGTCCCGCGAGTCCATCTATTACGTTTGGAAAAACCAATACCTCCCGAGTCAGGCTTTAGTCAACCCTGGGAGGCTCGTCAAAATGGATTTCGAGGGTGATATGCTTCTTGATCGAGGTTTAAACGTCGAAGCATTGAACTCTACCTCGATGGCCTCACTCATTGAGGAAGTTATTCCCAAACGCGCGCAAATTCAAGGGGCCCAGTGGCGACAATATATCAGTGATTTCTGGGATAACTTTTCCGTATTAGGCCTTGAGGTGAAAGATATTATGGAATTTCCTCTGGTACCCACCCTTATTTCCGATAACTACATCTCCCTCAAGGCATGCAAAGAAGGTGACGTCCCCATAGTTTCCAGCTCGGTACCCAACCTTGTATGCGACTGTCTTGCTCACCTCGGCGTTCCTATTGTTTCATACTCGGGCCCCCATTTCCCCCCTCTACTTGCACACATCCTTCAGGATGGGAATCAGTTCCCAAAGCTCCGAATGCGAGATATCCTGAGCAGTATTGACAATATCGACCCTCAAGTGTTGAGGGATGGATTCTCCACGCTCCAAGCTGAAATTGGGGAGGGGTTTGCTGATTTCGCCGACTGGATCAGGAGAGTGTTGTTTCAGGATGTGCCTCCGAGATTCCTAGCGACCGCTCGAAGTTTACCCGTCTGGGATGCGTATGACAGGTCTGGGATACATACTGCTGCCACTGCTGAGCGTTTATTTATGCTACCCGAGGGTCTGCCCGAGGAAATTGTCGCTCCGTACGTGGACCAGCGCCAGATTGTCATCATCCCGCCGGGAATGCGAGCGATACTCGAGTCGGCACTGAAGAGGCTCAACGTACCGCTCTTTGCCAATCACGATCTATTGGCCTTGGTGGAACCACATTTACCTCAATCTATGTCGGATCCCGAAACTAGGAGGAGATACAAGGAATTTGTGGAAAAGCTTTTGGACGCTGCACAGGATCTGGCTGGGTTGGAGCAATTGCGGTTACCAACTGCAAGTCCTCCCTTTGAGCTGCGACTTGCTAAACACCTTTATGCCCGGGAGGACTTTTTCATTTCAGCGTTCCTGGAGGGATCACATCGTTTCGTCGCGCCCGAATTCATAGATCTAGAGGGGAGATTGGGTTTTTTGAGGAGGATGCAGGGTATTGACTTGGAGGTCTTTCTCGAATGCGTGGAGTCCATCGACAATAACAGTAGTGAAGCAGGCGGAGAAATTGCGTTCAACATTCTGAATGACCGTTTACCATCCATGTTGATCAATGCTGTTATAAGAGATCCGCGGCGGTGGAATTCGATTAGCAAAACGGAGTTTGTCCCAAGATTACGTGACGGCTTGTGGAGACCGGGAGATGGGACTGAGGCCGGCGCTGAGGGGGCAGGATTGGAGGTATCACAATACATGGAACGTCCGTTCGCAGAGCTCGTGGCTCTGCAGGATATTGTGCGACAAGAGTATGTGGCTGTTGCTTGGTCACAACGGGCTCTGCCGATGAGAACCTTAACGGAGCAATTGAAACGAGCCGATCCTAAACTTGGGTGCCCTACGGTTACGGAAGTTGTAAGTTGCAGCTGCTTATTCAAAAACGGTTGGGGGGCTGACCATTTGAAAGATTGCTCACCTTCGCGTCTTGGTTCATCAAGTTGCGCGCGACCATCCCTATCAGGTTTTCGTTTTGTCTGATCTCACGGCGACGTATCGATATCTTAATGAGAGGGCTGAAGAATTTGCGACGGAGCTCTCCGAGTTGAGGGACGAAGCCTTGTTCTTGAATGTTGACGTTCCGCGCGAGGCTGGCGTCAGCTGGGTATGGGAAGCCCCTGCGAATTTATCATTCGATTCGGGGGATGTTGGGAACTTCAAATCTGTTCGTCGTTTCATCCACAGTTACACGTCCTTGCTCGTGGCTGCAGGTGCACTAGAGGTCAACCATCCACCAGGGCGTGGCTCTGGTCCTACACCGGCCACGAACTTTGATCATGTTCGAATGAAGTATGAAGAGATGAGGAGGACTAGGAAGTTGGTGGATGTCAAATTTGTCACGCACGATGAAGACCCGGATGAACCGCTGTTCGGCCATAGGTCGTTCCTTGCAGCCCATAGCGATCATTTCCAGCAGGCGTTTTGTGGTGATTTCAGCGAAGGACAGCCCGGATCGTCCGAAGCGCCTGTTGAATTCCCTGTGCTGGAATCATCTAGGGCCTGTATTGCTCTTGTTCTTGGTAAGTGCTCTGGAAAGGTCATTTTACTAGCGTCTCACCCATTTTTTCAGATTTTATCTATCGCGGGACTATACCAATTTCTACGCCTGTTGATGTGCTCCTGGGAGGATTGAGGCTATCAAAATATTACTTAATGCCTGGACTTGTCGAGTACATCCAGGACTGCATTATTGATGGAAGACTGGTGAATCCGAGCAACCTCGCCACGAGTACGTTCGCTTTGTTTGGTTTTTGGCACATTTTGATGATGCTCTTCCAGTTCAAGGCACAGCACGAGCCGAGGAATTAGTCAGACTGACAGAGTACTGTGAGGAATACGCGGCGAGGAATGCTGAGTATATCAATCAAGTGACTGGCCAGACCAGTCAATGAAGTGTATTTTATGTAGTGTATTGGCTGTTATTAGTGTTGTATTGCGTAGTTTGAATTATTCGGGTTTCCAGATTTGGTAGACTCAGCGGCGGTGGACTTTGTGACTTCACCCCCTCATCGTTTCCGACGTCCATGAGCTCTCCTTACCACATTCTTCCCTCACGACCTGTGTATCCTCATATTTCAACGACATGCTTGCACTGTAATGTAGCTCTGGAATTCCCCGTTCCTAATCCCCAGCCACGACCAGGAACCCTCCTTCAAGTCCGGTGTTTTTCCTGCCAGAACACCTTATCACATGCATTCTATCCTATTCAAATACCCTCAACTTACACAACATCGACTTCGACGACGTCTAATGCAGCGGCCAACCACGATGGTGGTGGTAGCGGTAGTGGTGGCACGAACCAGGGCCAGCAGCGGAAGGGCAGGAAGATCGGTACGCAGGAGCGACCACTCGAAACTGGGTATTATGATATCTTGGGCGTGCCGGTGACAGCGACAACGGACGACATCAAGAAGGCATATCGTGTGTCATACTTTCCTTTCACTCTTTCAGTAAGACGCTATAGCTCCCTTGGTTTCTCCCTTCAGGTCGCCTGGCGATAAAACATCATCCTGACAAGAACCCGGACGACCCTCATGCAGAAGAACGTTTCAAGGAAATTGCGATTGCATACCAGACGTTGTCGGATCCGGAACTTCGAAAGAAGTATAATGAATTTGGGCCAAAGGAGAGTGCGCCGGAGGGTGGCTATGTCGATCCAGAAGAGGTGTTTGGTGCCATCTTTGGTGGGGAGAGGTTTACCCCTATCATTGGCGACATTAGTCTGGCGAGGGAGATGAAGACTGCGTTGCAGGAGGCAGAGGAGGCGGAGGAGGAGATGCGGCCAAAGGACGCGAAAGGCAGGGATATCATGTCACCCGAAGAACGGGCCAAGAAGGAAGAGAAGGAGAAACAGAAGAATGCAGAGGTGTGTGTTATTCTATCGAAATTTCACGTGTACTTATGCTCGTGTGCACAGAAAGCGGCTGCTCGTGCCAAACGAGTAGATCAACTCGTCGAGAATCTTACACGGAAACTCGGCATCTTCACGGAATCCGCTGCGGGACCAGACGATGCAGATGTTTCGAAGAGTTGGCGAACGATTTGCGAGATTGAAGCTGAGTACGTTCCCATCTACTTGTATTTCTGTTCCCCCTTGCTCATTGTGCACGCCTTTCGCAGGGACCTCAAACGCGAGTCCTACGGCCATGAACTCCTACAAGCAATCGGTTTTGTCTACGTCTCGAAAGCCAAACATCATCTGGCGACGAATCAAACCTTCTTCGGCGTTGGTGGCTGGCTCCACAACGTTCAAGGAAAATACCATGTTTTCAGTGAAACGTGAAATCCCTTCCCTCACACTCTTCTCTACATCACACCTAACCATCTTCTCGACACAGTGTATCTACATTACGAGCGGCGATAGAACTCAAGGGTGTGTTTGATCAGATCCAAGCCGCGGAGAAAGCAGGAAATCTCAGCCCCGAGGAGAAACGCAAACTGGAAGAGCAGGCTGCGGAGAAGGGTCTTCAGGCACTTTTCAAGGTGTGTTATAGTTGTTCTACCAGGTCCTCCTCTTTATCACCATTTACCCTGTACAATTATAGGGCACGAAATTGGAGGTTGAATCTGTTTTGCGCGAGGTCTGCGATCGCGTCCTGACAGACCCTACAATTACACGTGATAAAGCTCAGCTGCGCGCTGTGGCCTTGCAGTTACTTGGTGAAGCCTACACGAACGTGAAGAAGGATGCGCCAAGCTCGAATCCTGTTGTGAATGGCAGCGTCCCCGAAGAGGGTGAATACGTAAGGATCGACACGAAGAGCAGCCGAGCAAGAGAGGGGAGGTCGTGAGCTTGGAATTCGAACCCAGGTGGTGGAATGGTTTTAGTTAGGCAGCAAGTATGGACCTGTCGGTCAGTCTGCTCGTGGCATTGTCGTTGTACGCTATATCGAGTCTACTCTTGTCTGATTTTTTGACATTTTCTCTCCCCGCAAGTCATAGACTAGAGTTTTCAATATTATAGCATTTACCTCCGCATTCTCGTGGAGGTTCAGGCTCGCCATCAGACTTGCGCGAAAAATCACCGATATCAACGCGATTGTCTCCTGAAGAAGCAAACTCGTCAATTGTAGAAACGGGTCCCCATCTGCCAGACGTCACGTTTAGACTCCAAAGCTGAAATCCTTGTGACCCGTATTACCCGGCGGCCCGACCGCTTGGTATCATGCTCGTTTCTTTTCCTTGGGAGATGAATAGGCTTGGGAGGCCCTGTGCACACCGGACCGCCTTGTGATGATGCCCTCTGTATGTGAACTACAGTGCCCCTGTCGCTACGAACTCTCGAGGTGGGCAGCAACGATGCTGGAGGAAAAATAACGGTACCCTGTATACCTTTGTGGTCCTCACTGTGGTGTCCGCCTTGATTTTTCCCGCATATAATTGGCCCACCTCGAACTCTCAGTGGAGGCTCTATGAACAGGACAGTATTGGGTTTACTATTGCACGCACCGGACCGTCGGTTGATAGAGAAGGGTCATCTCACTGAGTGTTTCCCCTTGGTCGTTCAGCCGAACGGAGAAACACCTTGAAATATAAGCCAGCTTCTTGACTCGTGGATTCGCTAGAATACAACGGAACATGAAAACACAGGCGATACTTACAGCCCTCATCAGTCTCCCCGTCGCTCTGGGGCATGGTGTTATTTCGAGTCCAGCTCCTCGGGTGGTAAGTCGTTCTACCAGATCTTCCAAATCCCTGTTGACTGGGGAACTCGTTGTAGATCGGTAGTGGAAACCTGGCAAAGTGTGGTACCGGTGCTAATAAGGTGTTGGCTTCCGACAAGTATGGTCCTGTATGTCACATATAGTCTGCTCAGGATGGGTGTGCGCGTGTATATCACTCATTCATCCCTTTTGTTAGATCGAGAATGCCGCGGCAAAGGTTGACTCGGGCTATGACGCAGCCGCTTGTCATTTGTTCTTCTGTAAAGGGTATCAGGTCCGTATCACCGCTTCGAGTGGATGGGTATATGCTATATGCACTGCTTTCTGGCAGTTTGAAGACAACAAGGACCGTGTGCAGAAGTACTCTCCTGGCCAGGTTGTGAACTTTTTGGTCGATATCGAAGCCAGACATACCGGCTACGCTGTACGTCCTGTTCCATTTTTTCCGCACCAATTATAACAGGGGATTTGACACCGGGCTCTCTCGTGACACTAGAACGTCTCGGTTGTCGATCTGGCTTCCCAGACTATCATTGGCAAACCGCTCTTCTCCTGGCCCGTCTACACAAACAATTCTCTCGGACCTCCTGACTGGCCTAAGAATGAGAGTGAGGACCCGGTTTCTTTTTTTTGGGGGGTAATTTGACTTTAAACCCTCGGCGGGTTTCTGACCTTGGTCCGATTAGCCAACTTTGATATCACGATCCCGACGGATTTGGGCACGCGGTGTAGTACTGCTGGGAGCTGCGCCATCCAATGGTGGTGGTATGCGTTCAATGTGCAGACTTATGAGAGTTGCGTCGATTTTGTTGTTGCTTAGGGTGTGCTTCTTTAGAGGTATGGGATGATGGAGTATTTGCCTATATGCGTCATTCGTTGATCTCATGTCGCGTGATTGAGATAGAATTGGATGCTTGTCATTATTGATGCGTTCTGAGTGGTCGATGTCACCCATGATTTTGTCCGGATCACTTTGAGAGTGAGACATTTGTCGTTTGTTTAGAGTTCAAACGACCACTGTTGTGTGTTTGAAGATCTTGGTTATCTTGAGTTGTGATCCAATGGGTGGCTGGCGATACTAACCCACCCAGACCCGATGCTCCTGAATAATATAATATGTTACCAGCAATGTGTAAATCCCCCACTACCCCGAATCAGCATTTAGGAGAGAGTGGGCTGTAGCCTATTGGTTGCCGACTGTCATTGCCTATTCTGTTGTCCATGAGTCCATTACTATTGGTCTCACCCAATCCCGAATCCTAGTGGCTGAAAGATTTCCGTCCACCCCTGACTAACGAGCACAGTAGGACCACGATTTGAGACAAATGGCTTTGCTCATTTTTGATGACCCCCCATACACACAAGGCATGTCCGTGTTTCAAATGCCACGGAAGCCGATAATATATTTGCCTTTCCTGCCTCGTTTATTTGTGTATTTGTCCTAGTTTTTTTGTGTTGCTAGAATTGGCTGAGCCTGCTGATTATGTGAATACAATGAGCCTTTTAGCCTGTGTGATGTGGGGCAGTTCCACCCGTGGTTCCTGAGGAAGCTGTGCAGGACATAAGCACCACATCCCTATGTCACGGTGCTCCATCGTGTTTGCCACTGCTGCTTCTACCACTGGAGGTGAGGCAATGGTCCGATACATTGACCATCCCGAGACCAGTGTCTGTCATCCCTGTCTGCGTTATACCCAACCTCCGCCATTCGATCGCCTGTCTTGGTTTTGCAGGGGGAGGAACTTTGTCTCCATTTCTTGGCCAATTAAGCGCCAGTTTCCTTTCTTGGCGAGCGGCGCTCGGCGGAATATTGCAATACGCAGAAATGACGTCACAGGTATCAGCCTAGTGAGCAAAATCTACGTCAGTGACAACGGTTTTCCGTATTCTGGAGGCGCGAAGAATTCCCATACTGTGAGCTAAAATCCTAGTCCTCCCCTCTTCCTCCTCTTCCCACCATCTCTCGCTTGGTTCACTGCGTCCACAAGGTACTATTCCTTGTCTTTGGCGTCCTTACTGTCTGACATGGCTACCAAGACTACAAACCTCCAAAGCATGTCTACTGCCATGGTCCTACCCCGGTTTTCTGAACTTTTCAAAGATGCTGGTGGTCAGTTTTATCATTATGGTTTAAACAGTACACCCATAGCTAACTCTACCAACTAGCCGACCACGAAAGCCTGATTCTGCCCCCCCTACGCACTTTCCCAGAGTCCTTCTCTCGAGGTCCGAATTCGTTCACGCGGCGTCATGGTTTGTTCCCGTATCATGTCATTTTGTCACAGCTCCTCAACAAGTGTCATAGACGTATTAGGTCGGAACCTTCTGATCCACGATTTCCCAAACAAATCCGCTTCGTCTTGTGACCATTCATTCGCGAACCCTCCGTCATCATCATCGAGAGAATCTACGCCTTCGGACGAAAGCTCAGATCAGGGTGAGGTGTCTCACGAGAAGCAATTCTCGCCTCAAACGATTTTGCTCAAGTCGCCTACCCAAAAAGAAAAGGTGAGTTCTCCTTGAGCATCGATAGGGCCAGTTATTGAACGGCATCCAGCTAGCACTATCAGGTCAATCCAAACCGAAAAAGGTCAAATACCATTTTTGTCAGATCTGTCAGAAACCTTTCCCGCGGTATGTCTTTGCCCAATTCCATCATCCTATTTATCTGTGTTCTAATATCGCTACCTTTGCCAGACCCAGCGGGCTTCGCGCGCACATGAACATGCACACAAAAGAGAAACGTATGATTTACCATATCACCTCCTCTCGGCATGTCTGATGATGGCAACCAATCAGCTTTCGAATGCGGTTTCCCAGGATGTTCGAAGCGGTTCTCAGTGTCTTCTAACGCCAAGCGACATCTTCGAACCCATGGTGTTGGCCTATCTCCCTCAGATGAACCTGCACCATTGCCATACGTGGTGGATTTTGAGGAGCCAATGGTCGTTGCTATGGGTTGCGATGACAAGTCAGTCCCAGAACCACTGAATCTACGTTGGATGCCGCCGGGTGCTGGAAGTCGCCGCGCTGCTAGAGCACAGTCCCGTGCAGAAATGTCATGAATAAGTCGCGGATAATTTCATAGGTATGTATCGGTGATTACCTTATCGCGGATTCAAGGGTGACGCTTCCTTTGTTTGACAGTCTGTTTTCCAGTGCATCCTTCTATGTTTTTTTTTCATCTTTGGACTTAGAACGCTCGATACTAGGGGTCAATCGCGGAATCGTTTATATATATAATTCTGATGGATGGTCCATCTTGGGTAGCTGCATTTTTTCTTCAGGGCTTTTGGACGTTGGGCTCAAAACTTTTTCGACGAGTGTATAGTAGGTTAGGGAACTGGAAGCATAGATGTGGACACTTTAATGCATATTATATATACACGATCAACCATCCCTCAAACGTCACTTGTTCTAGATAAGTCTCTAATCCAAAATTGGCAGGGATGGACTAAACCTTGTGGGAAAAGAGGGGGGGGCAGACATCCTTTGACCCATCACCGCCTAAGTTCAAGGAGCAAAAATACACCTGTCTAGGAGCGTGGGTACAGAAGCTCACAGCCAACTTCGGGGCTGCCTGACATCGGGGCTGCCCATTCCATTTCAAATGTCATGGCACAATTGGTCTGCCGGGTACAAGCCGGTGACAAGACAAATCTGATAAACATAGACTTCAGCCGCTCTATGTTCGAGCGGCTGTGAATTTTTTATAAATTCGGCGCGCTTCATGTCCTGTCTCCAAAAGATGTTCTTCACTATCTTTTCTTTCATAGAAGCGCGTATCTGTCCATTACAAGCAGTCGGATGATTTGATTTATCGCTGTCGATGAGTGACATTTCGTGACGAGATTGGCTGGATGCGCCGGGTAAATTGGCTTCAGGAAGACATGAAACTGTGGTTCCAACAGCATGTATGTCTTCCCCATCACACCCTCGGGGATGAGGGGGCATCGTGCGAAGCCTACATAGGGCTTAGACTCCGTTCCTGAAAAGACGGCGACCAAGTTATTTTATTCGGTGATGCATATTGCTTCATGAGCTGATACTCCCTCTGGTTGGTAGATAAACGAATGAGGGATGGGCCCCGGAATTGAGTCAAGGTTCTTCGGACTGATATATGAGCTAAACCCAAAACAGCGTGGAGAAGTGCCAAGGAAAGGGGATATAGAGTTCATGGACATATTTTTCTTCACACGCAGACGACATATATGAACGTGGTCTCAGAAGGAAATGAAGATAATTTTCAAGGACGAGGATAGATCAAATGGAAAGTTTTTCTGAAGCAGGGAGATAGGAGGAACATACATCAAGCGAAAGGAAAGGACATGCGAGCGTGAACCCTGTTCATGAGAAGCATCCTCAACCCGGGTGTGTGCGGTGGCCATGCGTATGTGTGTAGCCTCTTGGGTTGGTGAAGAGAGATTCATTTCGGAGGGCGCCGAAGGACAATTATCATGCTTGTGATAGTCATCACCAATGTACGTTGAGAAAGCTGGACCGCTGAATTCGTCATTGAGAGGCTATCTTTTCGAAGATGAAGCTCATTTGGGCGGTCTTGGTCGAGTCAATGAGTCAAGGGGCACGGATATACTTCCGTCGTATGGTGTTTTTATAGCCGTGCCGTTCGACCCCGAGAGGCATAACCTCTTACACTGATATCTGTTTTGTGCCTTTCTTTTGTTTCATAGTATTGATGAGATGATGGAAGATGGAGAGAGGGAACGGCACGAACGTGTATGCATCTCCATCTTTGGCGTAGTACCGGTCAAAGCTACCAGAAGAGGAATATCACATCCGCTAAACATGGAACACTTATCTACATGTCTCCGTATTCGGGGGCGCATCTGTCAATTGGTTCAATTTTCATGCTTGAGAAATCAACATATGTTCAGAAAACATCTGACAAAA